>PYHX02000495.1:48142063-48172944 GCA_004302925.2 Cochliomyia hominivorax
AAAAACTACATAATAGACATTAAAATACAAAAAGGAGTAAAACTACTTACAACAGAAGTTACGCATAACAACAAATATTTGACATTAACAATTTATGATTATTAGTTGGATCGTTATTCGGTTGGTTAAACCAACTAAATAAAAAATTAATTTGAGAAAAATAAAACAGAAAAACAAAAAAAAAAACAAACTGATAAGTTAAACTCATTTGTGAGATAATAAACTGAACTTAACATTTTAGACATTTACAAGCAAAATGTCATATTGAATATTTTGATGGGTATAAATTATCAGCTTCCGTTTAATTGAAACTCACGATATTCCTGGTCTACAAACAAAATTGACAAAAAAACATTTATGGAAAATCTATTTTGAGAAAAATCTTTGGCGGAAAACTCTTTTAAATTTATTGATAATTATATGCTTCTTCTTTTTGTTTAATATTCAACCATGAAATTGTTGAGGTTTTTATGATAAACAGAAACGAAATTGAAATGAATTTGGAAACCAAAAGATTAATTTCAAATAATTTTTGAAACCAAATTTTTTCCAAAATAATCTTTCACTTTAACGCCCTAATTTCTTTTACACCCAAATGAAAAAAAGGTTAAATGTTTGTCTACAAAAATTTTAATTTGTGTAACAATTCAGGCGCCTTGCTGTTTATATTTTGTGTGTTACCAAGATTCTACCGGAAATCTTTGCGGTTTTTGTAAAATAAATTATGTGTTTAAAGAGCGGCTTTGTAAGATCTTCACAAATGTTTTTGGTTTTGTTGTTTTTTCTTTATCCAAATCAATATTTAAAACATGTTATTAAAATAATTTTATTTTAGTTTTATTCTCTAAATAATTGCTAGTCATTTATTAGTTGTGTAGTGTACAGTGGACAAATAATTATAGAAATCATACATAATAATCTACACAAACTGGGCAGAAAAGAGTGTCATTTTAACTGTGAGAAGTTATTAAGTCTGCATGAAGAAGAATCTTTAGGGAATCAATTGTGAATGTATCTGATAAACATTATTTTATTACTTTAAATAAATATTTTTTTCAAGGATTTGGAAATTTTACAAGTTTAAAAATTCTTTCCCTTTTCTTGTTATTCCGCCCCACAGTGAGTTTGGGAATTAATTTTTTCTCAGATTTTTTTAAACTCTTTTTTGAAGTAAATTTTGTTTTATTTTGTTTGCTTAATTGGGGTCATATTTTTCATCTCTTTTTTGATCTGAATATTTTCTATGCAGTTTTCTAAGTCTCTTAATTTGTTACTGGTATTCTGGCACTTTATTAAAGTAATTCTTATGTGGCTCCATTTCATTACCACAGGGCGTGAGTGCCTCATTAATTTTTGTTTTTGAAAATAACTAAGTAACTCTGCTTTCAATGAATGTGGCAATGAGAACAACAGATAAAAAATGTAACTGCCGTAAATAGCTTGAAAACGTTTTCGTTTATATTGGGAGGTATGTTTTTTTTTGGACCAATAATATGGCAGTAACTGCCACAACTCTTCGTTTTTTTTAAATATGAAAAGATTTATTTTACATTCTAATTGAATAGAGAGACCAAAAGAATTATGGATGAAATTCTTTTTATAAATCTTTAACTCGTTGTCATTATCTTATAAGATTTCTTTAAGGTGAACATGTTAGCATATTGATGCTATCTATATATACTGTGAAACATATCGACCAAAAGGAGCACTCATCGGACTGAGCAATATCTGGTGAATATAATAGATTATGTAGGATTTCTTATTTGAAAGTGTGTAAATAGTCTAGATAACATGACATCGAACCTTCTCTTCTCTCTTGGTTTTTCATGGATATTCGACCAATTTGATGACGAAAAAGCAAGACCATTTTGATTGCGATATCAAGAAAGATTATGACTAAAAATAATATTCTTTCTTAGTTACGATAACGAATTTCTGACTATTTATCTGTGACTATTTATCAATAAAATATCATTAATTGAGGAAAGTCTCCACAGTAATATTACACAGATCGGAGAAAAATTCATAAATTATAGAGAAAACATGGATGACTTGAATAAGGGAACGCATGCAACTATTAATGAAGCAAGTCATGAAACAGTAGAAATACACACAGGGAGTGAAGATGACAAAAGCTCTAAAGAAATAGTCACTATGATATTAAGAAACATCGCATTATAAAAAAGACTTAAAGTCTGTTGTACATAAAGAGGAATAACTCCCGAATAGTTACAAAAATCCGCAGCCACAGTTCAACATCACATCAATCTGAGAAGAAGAAAATTTGTCTAAAACATGGAACAGTGGCATTATGTAAATGAAGTCCATGCACATAAATTGCAGATGATTAAAATCAATAAGCTATAAATGGACTTGAATTCTTAGAGATTTAGCGAGTAATCACATGACCCATTCGTTTTGGAGCAAAATGAAGTTACATAAAAATTCAGCTTGAATATTGCAATAAATTAGTCCTCTTTAATTTAACTAAACTCCATATACAATTTGGAATCAGTTTAAATTCTACCAAAGCATATATTATGAAATTACTCAGAACTGGCCATTTCGAAGATTTCCAACAGGGATACAATTCACACTCACATCACAGGGAGCAAAGGAATACTATTTAAGGAAACTATAGCTAACGACTTGAAAGATTGTAATCAAATGGAAAAGGAATTACTTTGCTTTTCACAGAATGCTGGCACGAAATCAAAACAAATAAAAAAGATTTAAAGTAGCAGTTTTGAACCCATACAGTTCCTGTATTCGAAACTCTACCAGTTATAATGGAAAAACAACTATCAAAACCATCAGTTGGATTGTTGTATGAAATGCATACAGAATCAAATGATTACTCCGAGTGTAGCTACGGATATGGAACATTGTTAGTTCTTACCTTTGAGAATATGTCAGTGGACTCTCAAGGCAACTGAAGTATTTGGATTAAGTACACTTATTATGTAATTTTGGATTTTTTTGCAGAATATGCAATGAAAAACTGAAAGAAGGTTGCGACAGAAGCAACTTCTTTATCAAGGTTCAACAAAAACCAGTAGACAGCTTATGCTGTCTAAAAGGTGGAGTAATAAACATGACAATTGGCCGACTACAGTCAAATAACCCAGAAATTAAGAAGTTTAAGTCATGTGCAATGGTCGAGGATCTGGGACAATGAAACTTCCTACGTAGAGATTTTTGTGGAAGTTTTCCATGTGGCATAATTCTTTGATTTTCAAATACTCCTCTGGCCACCTTCAAACTCTTCTCCTTTAACGATAATTTGCCAATTAGTAGCAAAAAAGCAGAATTATAACAGCCTAAAGTTTATTTCGTGATTGGATTATAAGATGCCGTTTTAAAATCAGAACAGTAGCACAAAGTTTCACTTTAAATTTATTCTTCATTCCAAAGATTTTCAGCACATAATAATAAATTACTAACTACACACAGAAGAAAAGTAACAACAACAATCATACTAAATCATACAAACTAAAGCCAAAGAATGAAAACGAAAAAAAAAAATCAATAATTGACTAAAATACGCTAATTTTTGCCGTTTATCTCATTATACCGCAAAAACTAAGTATACAAAACGAAGAAAAACTTTATGAGAAATTGCAACTTAAATCCTTAAAGCAAATTTGAAAAAAAATGGAGGATGGACTCAATCTCTTTTTGGAGTTTGTAACATGACGATTAAAATTTAAAAAATCGTTATTGTTGTTGTTAAAATCGTGCTAAACTTCATTAAAATTTCAAAATTACAATCAATATTTTTCTCCTGCTTCATTTTGTAAGCAAATATTTAAATGATGGTTGTCAGCCCATAAGTTGGCTAAAGAAAAGAGCAGCGGCGCTATTTCTTTAGCTCTGTTCACAAGATCCAATACAATTTTTCGCAATTATTATTTAAAACGCCCTAAAATTTTGTTTTTTTTAATGAATATAAGAGGGCTTTCGTTGTAGGTTGATTTGGGAAAACATTTCACCCACTTTTAGAGATTATTGAAGCAAAACCCAGTGAAATGTTGAAATCTTAAAAGATTGTAAGTTTTTTAATCCTGTGTTTGTCTAACATGTTACATGGCCGAAAATGGAGATAAGTACTAGTTTTGTTCGGAGTTGAAGTGCTGACTCCAAAGTGAAAGTAAAGGCAACATCTTAGAGTTACATTAAACTTGAGGATTGAGAGTTGCAGTAAATGGAAAAGGTATTAGACCAACAAGAATTCTGACTCTTCTGTTGACAGAGTTAAAATTCTATGATTCCAATGGAGAAAAGTAAAAAATGCTAAATTAGGAAGAAATATGGACTCCAACATGGAGAAAAGTGTAAATTTTATTTAAATTAAAAGTAACGACTTGAAGCATTGGACTCACTTGCATTTACTTAAAATTTTACAAAGACGGATCTGAAGATCGGTACTAGTTGAATTCAAGCTAGTTTTCTAGCTAAAACTCATTTCTAAGGACTTTCAGATTCTTCAGTTCCAGTTCAGTTCTAGGGAGTATGATCGAAATGTTCTAAACACACGTCTTCATTAAAACTTTTAACCCATTATTATTAGATTAATTTTTTTGATCAGATTACCTTTATAAAACATGTCGGTTACTATGTTTAATGTCAAACATATGAATATATTGTTAATCTGATTAAAATAAGTGACCAGAAAAAAATGCGTACTGAAATTATTAAATATTTGAAGAGAAATTTGGCTCCGCAATCGAAGGTCTGCCGTCAAACTGTTTCCAATGTTATTAAACAGTAACGGCAGAGCTTGCATTTTTAAAAGATCTTTAAACACATCCGATCAGTGCTGGAACTATTTGATACAAGTTTTAAAAACATATAAAGCTCAAAAAGTTCCTGAAAGTACGCTGCTCAAAATTTAGAGGCCAAAAACAGAGCACGGAAATTGAAGTTTAATTTTCTAAAGTAAAAAATTCTTGCCGCATAATTGATCCGGAAGATTGTTTGCAACGTCCTGGTCAAACATTTTATGATGTTGCTGATCGAGGGAATGTTTAAGAAATCGTTTAAGACCCAAAAGCAGTCAAAATTTTCCAAAAAGTTCATGGTATGGCAAGCAAAATTCAGTTGCGGCAAAAGAAACCAATCATTTGTTGCAATGGGCTCTATATATACCGAAATTTTCATTAAGGAAAGTTAACAAAAAAGGCTACTTCAATTCATAGGAGTTCGAAATATGTCCACATCATTTTTATTAACATATATATGTAAGTTAAGAATTTTACGATCTCACTACTTACTTCAGCTTTAGTTAATTTGTAGTTGAGTTCTCATTCATATCAAGATTCATTTCAGTTCGAGTTAATGATATAAATTAGATTATTTTATCAGAGGTCAAAGTTCAAAAATATCTCAATTAAATCATTTTCACATTTAAAATCTTAATCTTCAAAATTAAATTCACTGGGAATTTAGAAATTCGATTTAAATTTTAATTGAATGATCATAATGAAATATTTTGTTAAATATTCGAATGTATGATTATGATCACCTTCATTCACTTCATATACGATATACGGTTAAGTAAGATTTCATTTATTCCATTTAATAAACATTATTTAAAAGAAATAATTTTGCTGCGTAATCATAGTTAAGTGTTTTTGTGACTCCTACTGCTTCTGTTGGTATTGGACTCCAAAAAAAAAAAAAACTTCAACCGATAATTTTTGCTGGCATTTAATATTATTATTGTCTGTAAAACTTAAAAAATAACTTAAGATCATTTTGTGTAACTAATATTGAAAATCATTAGGGCGTCTGTTCACTAACAGCAGCTTTATTTTCTTTATTCTTTTACACCATCGATCGTCTTCTCGATTCTTGATCTTTTGCATCATATTGATGGTATTGTTGTTGGTGTGGTTTTGGTGGCGGAATAAAAAGAAGTAGCTTTTGCTTTGATCCATACCGATCCATCTCGGAGGGAGTTAGCGTTAAATAATCTTTTAGAGCTACTGCTTAAATAGCAGTTAGTTTGTTGTTTAGTTTATCCGTTTGTTCGCCTGTCAGACGGCAGCATATGGTCACTGTTTTGGTTTGTTTAGCTACATTCCATACATCCATCCATTCTTGTATTCATCGTCAATGTTTAAGCTTTTCGACTCTTTTTCATATTTGACAGCCGCTCAATGATGAATGAATATTTCTTTGTTTGGTTGCTGCCACAGCAGCAACAATGAAAAAATTTAGCAAAAAATCAAAAAATATATGTGAATGTGATTTTTAAGTTCTTTTAAGTCATGAAGATCGTTTATGATATATTAATATTTGATAAATGCAAAAACAACTTTTGAGCGATTGTAATAATGACTTGAATGTTTTTGTTTGTATTAAAAAATTTTTGGATAATGAAATTGATTATCATGAGTTGAGGGAAAAGTCAATTATATTTTGAAAATTTACTTAATTAAATTTAAGATTTAATTAAGATTATTCTGTCAGTGTGTAGATTTGCTTCAGTTTTACTTTACTGTTTGTTCAGTTCCAGTTCAGTTCTAGTACAGTACTGGTTTAGTTATAGTTCAGTTCTAGATCAGATTTAGTTCAGTTCTAGATCAGTTCTAGTTCATTTCTAGATCAGTTCTAGTTCATTTCTAGATCAGTTCTAGTTCAGTTCTAGATCAGTTCTAGTTCAGTTCTAGATCAGTTCTAGTTCATTTCTAGATCAGTTCTAGTTCAGTTCTAGATCAGTCCTAGTTCAGTTCTAGATCAGTTCTAGTTCAGTTCTAGATCAGTTCTAGTTCATTTCTAGATCAGTTCTAGTTCAGTTCTAGATCAGTCCTAGTTCAGTTCTAGATCAGTTCTAGTTCATTTCTAGATCAGTTCTAGTTCAGTTCTAGATCAGTCCTAGTTCAGTTCTAGATCAGTTCTAGTTCATTTCTAGTTCAGTTCTAGTTCATTTCTAGATCAGTTCTAGTTCAGTTCTAGTTCATTTCTAGTTCAGTTCTAGATCATTTCTTGTTCATTTCTAGATCAGTTCTAGTTCATTTCTAGATCACTTCTAGTTCATTTCTAGATCAGTTCTAGTTCAGTTCTAGTTTACTTCTAGTTCAATTCTAGTTCATTTCTAGTTAAGTTCTAGTTCAGTTCTATATCAGTTCTAGTTCAATTCTAATTCAATTCACTTCAATTTTAGTTCTAATCAAGTTTTAATGTTCATAATTTCATTTGCTACTTAATTAAATTTAATTTCCGTTTAGCACCCTCAATTTCTTTCTTTTTAATTATGGTCAGTACAAATCTGTTGTTTTTCCCTAAACAGGACGTTAAATTATTTAAATTGCTGTTGAACATTTATTAAACATTGTTTAATATTTAACTAGAGATTAAAATCTACAACAACAATTCAACTAAATAAATAAAATTATCATTTGATCGCAAAACTACAACAACTGAGTGGCAAAGAAACCACCACCAAACACTTGAGTTGCAGACATTTTCCCGACTTTTAAGGAAAATTACGGAGAACAACTTTTTATATCAGAATATTTTTTTTTTTCAAAACGTCACAACGTTTGCACTCACTTGATGAATGACAATCACATTTTCTCTTTTGGTTTCAGGAAAGAAATTTACATTTAAAGTACAATTTTATCTCTGTAGTGGTTTGTCCCCCTAACGAGTTTTCCAAAACAGTTTCATTTAAATACTTTAAATGCTAAAATCGACTACTCGTTGTAATTCACATTGAAACGAAATAAGTTTTTGAGCGAAACTCAGAATTTTTGTTAAAAACGTTGTCACGCTTGAGATCTTTTATAATTGTTTGTTCCGTAATTTTTTTTCAAGAATCTTGTTTTTTAGGTTTTTTGTATCCCTGATTAAATGGAATTGTAATTCTCTCACTGCAGGTGTAAATAAAACATGGCTGGTTGTTGTTCAGTTCCATTGTGTTCTCCAGCAAATGTAAAATTTATTTAAATTTTCTGTTTGTTGATCTGATCAGTTGATGTCTGACTGATGATGATCTTTACCGCTTTGTGCGGGAATAATTTTGCTTTCTCAGTTTCTTTAAGAAGCCAGACAAGAGTGACAAGTATTTAATGAATTCTGCACTGATTATGTAAATTAAATAAAATTAAACGTCGAGGAAACTATAGAAAAATTTTTCTTTAAAAAGCTTATTTCTTCCATTTTGTGCTTTTTAAATTAGTTGAACAATGAAAAATTATTTTAATGGGTGAGTTTGTTTAGGCATTAAAAGTTAAATGAATGAAATTTTTGTGAGCCAGAGAAAAATGTTCAGTATTAAGCAGGAAATTAAAAATTATCATTATTCTTTCGTACTTAAAGAATTGTTAAAAAGTATTCAACCAGAAGATAAAAAATAAATTAAAGTGATATTTTGTACGTCTAAGCGTATAAGCGTTCGCAGAAATATTCGTTCAGCTCAAGTTCAATTTTAGATCAGTTCTAGTTCATCTTTATATTCAATTCTATTTCAGTTTTAGTTGAGTTCTAGTTCGGTTCTGGTTCAGTTCTAGTTCAGTTCTAGATCAATTGTAGCTCAGTTCAAGTTCAGATCTAGTTCATTTCTAGTTCAGTTATGGTTCATTTCTAGTTCAGTTCTAGTTTAGTGCAAGTTCTTGTACAGTTCTAGTTCTTGTTCAGTTCCAGTTCAGTTTCGGTTCAGTTCTAGTTCATCTTTATAATTGGTTCTAGTTCAATTCTAGTTTAGTTCTAGTTCAGTTCCATTTAAGTTTTAGTTCATTTCTAGTTCAGTTCTATTTCAATTCTAGTTCAGTTCTGGTTCATTTCTAGTTCAGTTCAAGTTCAGCTCAAGTTCAGTTCTATTTCAGTCTGTTTCAGTTCAATATTCTTTATAGAAAAATGACCAGAAATATTTTCTTTCCGAATTTTCAGCTCATAGTAGAAAAATATAATTTCCAAAAGTTAGAAATGATAATTCGAACATTATAACCAGTTTGTCCAGCCACCCAGCCATTGCCTCATAATTGCTCCAGACAAAAAATAAAACTAGAAGCATCATTAAATCAGGTGCTATTTATTGTAAATATTTTTGTTATTAACTTAAAAAACGAAAACAGACACTTATTTATCCAATTATGCATTTCCTGTTGCTGCGACTGCTGCTGCTGCTGTTGATGATGATGATAATAATCATAATGTGGATGACGATTTTTCAACTAAATAAGTCTGCGTGCAATAGAAAAACTAAACAATTTTCAAATGAACAACTGCTGTTGACTGGCTGTTTTGTTTTGATTGTACGAATTGAAACGAAAGATGACAACAAATGAAAAACATTTAACTGTCATTATTGTGTCAGTTAATCGTTTGAAATTGTTGAAAGTTAAATATTTAACTGAATAAACCAAGTGTTAAAATACAAACTAAAATGCATTTAACATTTTGTGGAAAAAAATATTAAAACGTGAATTGTAAAGTTGAAGTTGTTAAAATAATAAACGAAATAAAAATCTAAACGAGAAAATGAGTTAAATACAGAATGGAAACAAATATAATAGTGAAATTACAAGCGACAACAATAATGATAATGACGACAACAAAATATTTAAACTGTCAACATATTTCACGCAACACATCACCACCAACCATCATTATTGCTGAAATCGGTGGCAGCAACACCAAACAGAAACAGAACAATTTATAAAACGAGACAGACAATTGCAATCTTATGTGTCATCTTTTTTTTCCAAATTTGGTAAAATTCAAACAATTATTTAAATTTTTGTTTAAATAATTAGGACATAAATCTTTTTTCTATTGTCCATTTATTCGACTAATTTTATTCTTTTAACTAATTCTGTTGTTATTTGCCAACAACAAAAAAGTGTCTATGCGACTCATTTAATTTGTTTTACACGAGTCAGCGAACACCAAAACTATATTTTCATTTAAGTTCTTTTTTGAATTTTTTTTTTTTTGGTGGTTTATCATTCGGTTTAAAGAACTGACAGCAAAAAAACGAGGTGCTAGTGACCCCATCTGTGATACACCTGAGTTATCACTTTTTATTATTCATCATCATTAACGCATTTTCATTTAAATTTTTTCTATATTTTGTGTTTTTTGTGTGTTAAACATTTGATCGTTATTTAACATTTGAATGAGTCGTAATAGCAGACACCAGAGTTGAAGTGGTTTTTCTTTTGAAGCGGAAATGATTTTTATCTACAACGTATAAATATTAAATAAGAGTGTTTTGAATTCGGGTTTTTTTTAAATCTCCCTCTTGTTTTGAAATAAAATATTACATGAGCTTTAGCTTCTAAAATCCATGATAAATTAGATGGAGAGAGATCTAATTTTTTGATAATTTAAATCTAATTCCTTTTTAATAAATGACTTCAATTTCTGTCATCAAATAGTACAGCCCAAGATTTATACCAGACAATTAACAGAATTATTCTGATACTTAAAAATTATTTATTTAAGTAAAAAAAAGGTTAATGAATTTGGTACAACAAAAATAAAACTGAACTAGAACTGAATTAGAACTGAACTAGAGCTGAACTAGAAC
The DNA here is from genome assembly GCA_004302925.2 of Cochliomyia hominivorax. Taxonomy (NCBI): domain Eukaryota; kingdom Metazoa; phylum Arthropoda; class Insecta; order Diptera; family Calliphoridae; genus Cochliomyia; species Cochliomyia hominivorax. The sequence goes on from PYHX02000495.1 coordinate 48,152,601, forward strand.
TGAACTAAAGCTGAACTTGAACTGAAGTAGAACTTAACTTGAACTGAACTAAAATTGAAGTAGAACTGAACTAGAACTGAACTAGAACTGAACTTAAACTGAACTTGAACTGAACATGAACTGAACTTGAACTGAACTACTACTGCTGAACTAGTACTACAACTGAACTGAACTAGAACTGAACTAGAAGTGAAGCAGATTTGAATTAGAACTGAACAAGAACTGTACTAGAACTCGAACTGAACTACTGGTACTTAAAAATTATTTATTTAAGTGAATAAAGAGTTAATGAATTTGGTATAACAAAAATAAAACTGAACTAGAACTGAATTAGAACTGAACTAAAACTGAACTAAAGCTGAAATAGAACTGAACAAGAACTGAATTATAACTGAACTTGAACTGAACTAGAACTTAACTAGAACTGAAGTAGAATTGATTTAGAAATGAAATAGAACTGAAGTAGAAATGAACTAGAACTGAACTTGAACTGAAATAGAACCAAACTAGAACTGAAGTAGAAATGAACTAGAACTGAACTTGAACTGAACTTGAACTGAACTAGAACTTAACTAGAACTGAAGTAGAATTGATTTAGAAATGAAATAGAACTGAAGTAGAAATGAACTAGAACTGAACTAGAACTGAACTTGAACTGAACTAGAACCAAAGTAGAACTGAAGTAGAATTGATTTAGAAATGAAATAGAACTGAAGTAGAAATGAACTAGAACTGAACTAGAACTGAACTTGAACTGAAATAGAACCAAACTAGAACTGAACTAGAACTGAAGTAGAAATGAACTAGAAATGAAATAGAACTGAACTGAAATTGAACTAGAATTGATCCGAACTGAAAAAAAGAGCGAACTGAAGAAAAGTGAACTGGGGCGAAGAACAAAGGAAAATTTGTAGATTTTTTTAAACAGAAAATTTCAAATAATTTTTTACGATATATTTTTGTTAAGAGAAAATTTTCTATTTAGAGAAAAGTTCAAATAAATTTTTTATTAAGAGAAAATTTTCTATAACGTTTCTATTTATTAAGAGAAAATTTTCTATAACGTTTCTATTTAGGAAAAATTTGCGATAAATTTCCTACAAAGCGAAAGTTTTCAATTAATCTTCTTTTAGAATAATTTTTTCATTGAATTTTCTTTTAGGAGAAAAGTTTTTAAAATATTTCTATTAAGATAAATTTTTAAATAAAGTTTGTTGACTTCTCTCAAGAGAATAAACTCTTTAAAAATATCCTCTCTTAATTTGGTTTATATCTAAAATTTTGACATCTGCATTTTTTATCTAAAATGATTTGAAGTACTTCGAATAACATGAATGATTTCCACATTTTGGTTTTTGAATTTAATCGATTTATTATTTTTTCATTTTTTATTATTTTATTTTTAAATTAAAAAAAACATTTAACATTCATTTCAATTGAATGAAATTTGCTAAATCATTTTGAAATAAATGCGGAACCAAATTTTAAAAATACAATTCAAATTTATAATATTTTTGAAATAAAAAAAAATGAAAAGAAATAATCAATTGTCATGCCTTGAAGAGATCATTTAAATGTTTTTTTTTTTTTTTATTCAAAAGCCCTGAAAAATAAACGCGGTCATTGTGGGCCTGACAAGAAAAAAACATGGAAAAAAAGGAAATGAGAGTAAAAAATTGACAAATCATGCAGTAGCAAAAAAATTATTATTAATTATAAAATAAAATCGCTTAAATATTTAAATTTTGTAATATTTTTTATTAATGATTTTTCAATGATTTCAAAAATACCATGAATATAATGAAATTGGTTAACAGAAGTGAATAATTTGGAAAATTTACAAAATTTATAATTTTGTAATGAAATTAAAAACAAAATTAAAAATTTTCAAATCTTAATGATTTTTCTTAAATTTTTCTTAAATATTAAAATACTCTCTTGATATGTGTTTTTTATTGCTGAAATGTTTTAAAGAAAATCGAAAATAAAAAAAATCATATTTTAATCCTCTTAAGGGATTAATCATTTTAAAGAAATTTGGCACCTCTGTTAAATGAAATACAAATGGGTTTTAAAAAATGTGACTTCAACATATCCGGTATTTTAGTTTCGCCAAAAAAGAAAGATTTATTTCTTAATTGTTTCATTTATTAAAAATTAATTATGAAATGTATTTAAAAACTCTCTCATATTTTAAGACGGAAGTTTATTACTAAAAAAGAGATTAAAAAAATAGCAAAATTTCTCTATCATAATGCGAAACCTTATAAAATAATTAATGGCATAAAATGTTAAATAAAACAGCTAAGAATGCTACATTCGGCTATGCCGAATCTACAATACCCTCCACCAAAAATTCGTGTGAAGTTAATGCGTTAGGTTCCATAGATATACATATACACACATACACTCACAAATGTATATAGAATATAACACAGAAACACTTAACGAGTGATAAAATTAGTTATAATTTTGGTCATAACTTTTTTTCTACTGAACTGCCTTTTTTCTACCAGGCCAAATTTCATTGAGCTTTGCCAATTTTTGTGGTCGTGAGCATATTATAGCCTATAGCTTTTACCTGTTAATCAGATTTTATATATAATTTATTGCACGATGATGAGCACGTACAAAATTATTTTTTTTGTTTAAGTCCAATTACATTTTTTAGAAGAAATAAGAAGAGTTCTTTTTCGTAATTTTGAGGTTGTTTCAGATATCGGTCTATAACTTCCTTGCTTATAAACCGAAATAGCTGGTTTTAAATAACAAACTGCTTAGGACAATAACAAATGATCTGAAAAAGTTTTGTTGAATTCGGATAATTATTCTAGACGTGAGAATATTTTCAACAGACAGACAGACGGACATAGCTAAATCGACTCAGTTTTTGATTTGATGCAATAATATATATATACATTGTTGGGTTTGAGATGATTCCTTCTTGGCGTTACATACAAAATGACAAACTTTATATACCCTCACCACTTGTGGTGGTGGAGGGTATAAAAAGGTTGTAATTCACTTTTAATTCTGCTAGAAAAAACATTTGACTTTCTTAAAAAATCGAAAAGACACCACTGGTTCTCTGAGGGACAACTATGATAGATGCTGGATAGAGGCATACCTCGTTTTTAAGTTTATTAGCCATAGATATGATATCCTTATTTAGTTTTCTTCAAAAATCATTCGGAGTATTTTTAAATATTTTTTAAATTTTTTATCAGTCACCGCTGGTTCTCTAAGGGATTTTGGTCTACCATGGACATGGACATGCCATGAGGCCTGCCTCATTTTTAAGGATTTAAAATTCTTTGGAAGGTTATTTGAAAAAAATATTAAATATGACATTTTCAAGAAAATATTTGGTGATAAACATTGTTGAAAATAAAACAGTTTTAAGAAAAAAAAATTTTATCTCTTTTTAAGGAAATTTTTTGAAGAATTTTCCTATCAAAATAAATTTAAAATTTTTAAATTTTATTTTAAGGTAAAATTTCTAAGTACTTTTATTTTATAAAAATAAATTTCATTGCATTTACTTTTAGGGAAAATTAAAATTTTTGTTTCTATAAATAAAAACTTTTTATAATTTTACTTTAAAAAGAAATTCTTGCGGAATTACATTTAAGAGAAAATTCTTAATCATAAGAGAGAAGATTTTCAATGAATGACATTTTAATGGAACAAAATTTTGAAATTTTTAAAGTTTAATTAAAATAAATCTTATTGTGCAAACAAGAATTTTTGGGAGAAAAATTTTGATCAAATTAAAATAAGAGTTATTGATTTCGCTTTATCTGTATATCGCTTACACTAAGTCCAAAGAAATTTTATTTCTGACACATTTAATAGAAAAATTTATAGAATACAAAATTTTCATCGGAAAGGAAGCATATAAATGATAAATTTATTTTATGAAACTGCTGTAATTATTCAAAATAGGTTAAGTGGATGAAACCTGCGAACAAATATTGACGAATCAATTTTGGAGGTTGATAATCTACATATTTAGAGGAAATAAATAATATTTCTAAAATTGCTATTCTTTGTTGGTACTTTCAACAAATCGGTATATAACATTTTTATAGATTTGTAAAAGGCTTTAATAAATACTTATTAAGTAAATTGAGAACATTTGGAGTAGAAATATACAACTCTTTTATCCATATTTGAATTTCAAATATTTTCTATTTTACTTTGTTTTTAATTTCATTTTTATGTAAAAAAGTTTATCACTACTTTTCTTTTATTTTTTCTTTCAGCATCAATATTAAAAGTAAATTCTAAAAATATTATACACGCAGAGAAATGTCATTTCGCAATATGTTCGTCACAAACACTAATATATTCGCGACAAATATTTATTGTTATCACCAACATGTTAATTGTTGACTTTATTATATTTTTATATAATTTTTGTTGCTGTAATAAAATAATTTTTATTAAATGAAAGAAAATATTATGATCGCAATATGTTTGGAAATATGTTTAACTGATCACAATATTATTGTTATTTAACAACCCGTTTTAAATAAAATATTGTTATTAGGACACAAAATTGTTTTTATTTTACTGACAACTAAATATGAACAAATATATTTTTTAACATTTTTTACAATTTGTGTTAACATGTAAAATAATACATATTTCAAATTTAAAATTATAAAATTAAAATAAATAAAATTATACGACAAAAACATTTCAAATAATGTTTACATATTTTCTAAAGATCTACATAAATAAAATGAAAAATATAGTTAAAATATTTCATACAAAAATATTTTTATTCAATAACATAATAATGCGTACAAACAAATTTGAACTAAGAATAATTTTTATTGGAATAAAAATATTTTTAATGACGATAACAGTAACTTTATTGGCAATTACAATATTTTTAGTGGTAATAACACTATTCTTAGTGGCGATAACGATAATTTTAGTTGTGATAATTGTATTTTAGTGACGATAACAATAACTGTTTTTAGTAATGCGAAATCACAGAAAGAATATACAAAATTTGTATTACAATAACAATGTTTTAATTGGATTAACAATAGTTTTAGTTATTATAACAATAATTTTTGTTATTAATGCAAAATCACAATGCGAAGAAACAAATTTTTAAGTTGCAGTAACAATATCTGATAACAACAGTATGATGCTTCTTGTTTATGGTTACCACAAACATATTTTTGCTCTACCTGCAAAAAAATATTCTGTCCATAGTGCAAACACATTAACATTTTCACTATTTCCACTCATTAAGAAAATCGATTTCACTTACCATTTTTTTCACAAATAAGCAATAAAAACCCGTTAATATGTACAAATTAAGAGGGAAAAAAGACAAAATTTATAAATTAAAATTTAATTCTTGTAAATAATAACAAATAATGAAAAATGCCACTTTAAAGCAAAAATGTTTAAATTGATGCCAAATAATCCACCTAAATGTTCAGTGATGCTTAAAAATAATTAAGCCGATTAAATGAAAAAAAACTGAAAAAAAAATCATTTTAAATAAAATCGCCAACTAATTTTCATTTAATAGCAGCAAAAGTAATTTTGTTCACACAACAAATTTTATTATATTTTTTTATTTAATTTTTTTTTTTTTTTTTGCGTAAATAAACTTGATTATTTTTAAAGATTTTTTTATAAGTGTTTGATAGGGGAACTCTAAGAGGGAAGTTGCGATTTAAAATTGGCATTAATACACATTTTGTAGAAGTATTTTTCATATTTTTTTAGTTTTTTTTTAAAGGAGATTAAAAATATTTGTTAATTAAACGTATAAACGACATTTGTTTAATTGAATTTAATAATATTTTTTTGTTTATTTGATTATTGTTGCTGCTGTTGTTATATAAAATAACAACACGAATTATTATATAATTTCTTAATGACAACAACAGCATTCAAACATATACACAGATGGAGAAAAGTCACCGTCATTTGTCTTTATGTAAGTATGGAGGTTATCTGCGCCCATAAAACAAATTATATATAAAAATTGTTTAACTTTACCTAAAATAGGTTCTATTTTAAATGCTTTTTAGTTAAAATAAATTCAATATTTATTATTTGATATTCATTTATCTTGGGGATAAAAGTCACCGTCACTGCATCTAAAGATTAAAGAAACTTTAAGAATTTTTGCTCTTTCTAACACTTCTATCAAAATTCGTGTAATAAAGTAACTTTAAGACTGATCTATCAAAACTTAATAAAGGTTCCACCTCTATTAAAAATTAATGGTAAAAGAAAAGAAACTACATTTGACGAAAGATACATTATTTCAAGTACGTACAAACGAACTAAACGATCCCAACCTGTAAGTATCAGACAAGAAGTGGTCGAACGTCTGTACTATCTGTTCGGAAAAAGCATTCAAAGCGTTCAAAAGTGTTCAAAAACTTGGCATTGCATCCGACTATTTACTTTTTCAGGCGGCGGAAGTTGTTTGGTTGTAGAAGCCTGATATTGAAAAACAAAAGTTTTTAATTAACTCTACCTGACGGTGAATTTTGTCCAAAAATTATATGAACTGTTATGCATATTTTAATAATTTGTTTAATACGTATGAGAAAAATTAGTTAGTTAAACTAAAATAATATTCAAGTGAACCATTTTTATATCCCAAATGTTTTCTGAGCATTAGACATTCTGTCACATAGATGTCGATGACTTTTGTCCATGTGTATACAAGCATTTAAAATTTTATTTCAATTTTATTATAAATCAGAGAGTGGAGTATAATTTAATTTTCCTAAACTTTGAACTTTAAGTAGTTAACCCAAATTATAGACCATTTGAAAATTATAAAATTATTTGCAATTTATTGAAATTCACATTTTCCATCTCTGTACCAAGACAATTAATCTTCATAATTTCTATTACCATTTAAAAATATCCCTCTCTGTCTTAACATATATTTCTCGATATGCAAAAAAGTTTTATACGGATTTGGTTGCGCTTTTTTATGTCACGATTAAAACGGCGACAACTACAACAAATAACAAAAGTCGTTTAGTAACTTTTATTATAAAAACTAAGAAAAAAATTATTATATTGCAGCACCTGCATTCAACTCAAAATCCCCACAAACACTCTCATTTAGAGGATCTTTTACCTCTAATAAATGGGGAGTTATATGCACAATATAAAAGTGCTTATTTGATCTCCTCTAAATGTAATAAAAAAATCTTCAAACGTGTGAGAGATAAAAGAAAGAAAAAGTTTTTTTAAATGGGAAAAATCCTGATAGCGCAACAAATTTGTTTTGACTTGACACGAATTATCATTGAAATTATGAATTTTTTACTTACACTAAATTATACACACTTGTAAACAATTATGATGAGATCGGAGGGGTGATATTTTAGTAAGAAAAATTGAAAATGAAAAGAAAATTAAAATAAGGAAAAAAATAAATATAAAACTGTGGGTCAATGTTACAAGAATTTATGTGGAGATATAAATTAGAGAAATGTGTATTAATCAGTCTGGTATTTAAATAGAAATTAATCATATTTTACCAGGCTACAGATTTTTTTGTGGTTACTTCTCATCAGAATTCTTTTCTGAATGCCGACATCTCTTGACGAGATGGTGAGACATTCTAATCTCAAGTTAATATAGTAAAAGATCATTCTGATCAGACCCTGGCTATATTTTTGCAGACGAACTAGACAGAATAGAGGCAACTACAGGTTCTGTTCGACCCACAGGCTAATCTGACCCATTTACGATCAGAATTTGCTGTAGGCCTCAGAAAGGTTAAACTTCATACTCTTACCTCAGTCATCGCCGGTGTAATATTTCTTTTAACTAATTTTGTTGAAGTGGCAGAACCAGAGAAATGAGAGAGGAGACAATTAGTTATTCGACAAATGCTATTGTCTCTCACTCTCAGCAAATTTCAAAATTTTATTTTTAGTGCACTTTCGTAAAAAATTATATTTGATTAAGTAAAATTAAATATAAAATTAAAATTTAATATAATGAAATTTGAATATAATATAGACACATTTTTCTTAATGTGGGACTATTTGCACATTTGCTTTCAAAATACCTAAAATTCCAATCCGAGGAAATCGTTTTTGAAAAATTTACTTTTTCAGTTAAACTCAAACTCTGACTCATAATTTTTTTCTAAATTTATGAGTCAGAATTTTACTTTGGTCTAAATATCTCTTAGACCACAAGAGATATCCAATGAATGTATTATAAAATGAAGGTGATTTAAAAAATCGTGCTTTTAAGGGTTCATTCTTCGACCCCAGGATCACTAGGAACGTGTTCTTCTTCAAAAAAATAAATAAATAAATAAAATTAACTGGAAAAAAATGTTAAGAATATCTGTGTGAAATTTCATTAAAAATATTCAGTGTATGCAGAATTATTTCAAAAATGTGCTTTCGGATCACTGTGCACAGATGACAGCAGTATTATTATTACGATCGTTAAGGCCCCTTTGACTCAGGATAACTTTCTAAGCTGTTTTAGCCATCCGTTCGTCTGGCTGGCTGAGTTTCCATATAAACCTTATTAACTAAATGCCGATCGCAATTTGACAAAAAATATGTAAAACCTACGGGCCTCATGTTCAGAAATGGGTCTAAATGAAAGTTATGACATATTGGAATAATCAAAAATTTTAGTTAAAATATTTTAATATCTACTGTGTATTAAGCCCGATTACGTGAGGAAATTTGCTTGGTGGAAGGGGGGGTTGTGTTTTTTGATGGTTTGTTCTACCTGAACTCTTGGACCTATCGTTACTTTGGCCCAAAAAAATTCATCATGACATCGCTAAATTCTTTAGACTGTTCAAAATGTTAACCGCCGTTTTGAAAATATTACAACGAGTTTCATACTTAACTGAACCTATTGAAATTGTAGATAATTAAACCTCTGATTCATCTAACCTTCTAGCATTTGAGTTTCAAAAAATCTTAAAGAAATAAATTAATATAATTTTATATCCATAAATTACTTAATTATTCTAAAATATTGTGTTAAATTTTATGAAGAAATTACATAATTTTCCATAACTCTCATACAAGACCGTTTCGCGAGTGACTAATAGATCCAGATTTTAATTTTATTATTATTTCAAATTATTGGTAGTTTTAAATAAATATAGATGATCAATAATTAAATTCCTTGACCAAAAAGAGAACATTATTACATATTTTAAGTCATTAAACAATAACTGTCTTCTACCAAATATCTTCTATTAACCTTTAAACGATTGGAAATCTTGTTTATAGTTGAAAAGTTCCATTGGACAAAAAGTCTGTAAATCATACTAATTGTTATAATTGAAGCAAATTGGTAGAAAATATTAAGCCAATTAATTTTGTTTATTATTTTTTTCTCCAAAAAAAGAAACGATTTAAGTATTTAGGCTTTTTTGACAAAACTTTACTGAAAAGCAAGCCCGACTATTTTCTACCCTACACCACATTGTTGGTTTTAAATGACAGCTACGATACATTTATGAACGACTCTCGTATAATTTGCTTTTTTGTTTTTATGACTAAATGTGAAGTACATTAATATGATACAAACATTTACTTAAAATTTATACGTTTGAAAAGGATTTTCTTTTGGGGCGTTATATCAGACCTAAAAGAAATAATGGACCGACCTTTGTATAACTGTGAACATCGATTTTAGATTGTATGGGAGCTAACGGAAATATTGGACCGAATATGACCAATTTCAATAAGCTAAAATGTACCAAATTTCATCAAGATTTCTCAAATATAATGGACAGACGCACGGACGGGCGGACATCTTTAAATCGACTTAAAAAATGATTTTAAGTGAAGTGGTGTACTTTAAAGTGGGTATCAGATCACATATGGTGTATACCCAACCACATATGGTGGTGTAGGGTATACACATACTTAAGCTCTTTTTTTATTTTCTGCTCTAAAAACCAACAAATCATAAATGACATTTAATAATTTCTGTTAACGTTTTTATTTATTATCAGACATTTGACGTTTGATTTGAAATGAATTGAAGAATGGATTTATTTTACGCACTTTTCTTCTCTTCTTATTCAGGTTTTACTGCTTTTCAAGTAAAGAAAAATAATAATCGGACAATTAAATAAAAGTTTAATTGGTTTTTAGGGGAAAAATGAGGTTTGTTAATAAAGTTTTGTTTGGTTAATGGTGATTTTTATACCTTCCAACATCACAAGTGATGAAGACATTCCATATGTAACGCTAATAATTAATCATATCAGATCCCATAATGTATATGTATATTCTTGCATCAAATCAAAATCTGAGCCGATTTAGCCCGTCTTTATGCATGTTGTTGGCACTCTGACATCCATAATAATCGTGAGAGATCAATGAAATTTGCCCCGAGTATTTGTTACAGTCCTACGAAGTTTCATATTTTAAACCAGCAAAATCGGTTCAGTTAATTATAAGATATAACCGATATCTTCAAGCAAAAAACTTTCATCAAATTGTCAACCATAAATCAAACTACGAATGAAATTTTTCCCTCTCTCTATCTGCTGTTACCACGTTCACAGCCATAATAATTGACAAAGCTCAATTAAATTTGCTCAGATTATTTGTTATTCCAAAAATCGGTTCAATACGAAAACGTTTTTGCCAAATATATAAATAATTTTATGACATTAAGTAATCTGAGTGATAATTAAGAAAACTTTTTTATATTGTATATGTTGGTGAGTGTATGTGTGAGTGTGTATGTATGAAACATAACGTATTTACTTTACACGTATTTGTGATTTCGTCATGCCGTTTAATTTGGCAATAAATACAAGAAATAAGAAAAATAACCACAATTTAGGCGCCAAGTTCAAAATTTAACAAAATAATTAAATTAAATATAAGAAAATCCTTAAAAATCTTAATATCAGACGGAAAATGTTTTCCTTTTTCATTCTTATTAACCTGAAATGATGTAACAATTGAAATATCACTTCATTTAATTCCCTCAATCTTGATTGACTCTAATTGTTTTATTCATCTCTAAACAACCAAACAAAAAACGTTTAAGTTTTCTTTAAATTATTTCATTTAGATTTCTGATTTTGTTTCCAAACGAAAGAAAAGTGTTAAATTTCATCAGTCTTCCGACACATAAGACCTAAATGTCGTCATCTTATCTCTATTTTTTCTAGATAAAGCAAAAAAAGAGAGTAATTGTATTCTTTTATTTATTTATGATCCGTAACACAATTGAAAATCTTTTTAATAAAAGTTTTTTTGAGGAAAATATAAAAAAAAAATCCCACGCTCTTTTTTGGGAAAATCAGCGGTAGCACATCATGATAGACTTCTAATCCATATAATCCATATGTCTGTTATAGGGAATCATGTTAAATGCCCTCTAGATATGATTTCAAATTAAGAATTGTAACAGTTTCTTAAAAATAATATTTATTTTTTTACTTATTTTTTATTATTTATTTCATTATTTGTTTATCATCATACCGACCAAATGAATGTTAAGGAAATTGATACTTTTTTGAATGATTGTTAGGGAGAAATGATAAGTGATTAAGGTCGACTTTTAAAACTCTATGATTTCGATAAAGAACATTTTAAGGTTTCAAAAATCAATAAAATGTAATTTGAAATAAAATCTATTTATATTAAATCATCGTTTTTTAGATCGATATTTGACATATATTCACAATTATTTCTCTTAGTGTAATTTATCATAATTGATTGACAAATATTTAGCTTCTTTCACATTATAATTAAAAAAATATTCCCAATTCTTGTCATCTAGCAAAGTATTTTTTTAATGGAAGAATCTAGAGATTCACAAAAATCGTGGATATATATATGATTTATTATCTTAGAAAGAAAGTACCTTTCAATGTAGGAGATAGGGAGAGAGTCAATTAAAATCCAACCTTTTAAAAGGAATCATTTCAATGCCGCACAGCGGAACCATTTATTTTTTGGACATAACTAATGAATATTTTAATCAAATTTTAAACTTATAATCGTGAGATGTTTTCCAGTAGATTTGGAAGGTAACTAACTTAAGAGGTCTGCCCCAAGCCTCCTAGAAACACTTAGAATTTAAGCTCTCCAAGTCAATAGCTTAACAGCTGATGCATGTCGATGTTGAGTTTTATTAAGAAATATTGACCAATTCTGAATTTAGAGAGAGGTTTTCGGGATTTCTGCCAGTTATTTATAGAAAGAACTAAGTATCTGTTACTTATCACAGTAAAAGTATTTAATTTTCTTCAACTTTATTTATTTATTGGACCGTAGAAAGTTAATGAGGTCAAGGGTAAGATACGCCCTATACAATAGTTATCTACCATAACGGTTCAAGGGGATATGTTTGCTCCAAATGCAAATATATAATAATTGTTATAATTATTCAAGGCGGAATGGTCAGCAGAAGAATACTTTCAAGTCAAAAAATCTAGGTTCAAGGAAGATATAATTATCTGGTCGAGCCAAATGACATTTATGTGAATTTTATGCAATTGACTGGAAAAGTCTTTAAAATCGTTTAAGTATATAAAATGTTATAGAACGATATCTCAGACTATCTTTATTTTAAACTTTTTTATGGTACTAAATCGTAATTTTCTTTTTTAAGGCATTTAAGCCCTAAACGTATCTTTAGAACATTATTGAACGCTTTGAAAATCTAACGGGACTTATATACATCTTCTCATTTATTATACAAAATCTACATTTGCTGTTTTTGACTTAAAATTTCTAACAGCTTTTATACGATCGACGACTAAAATGGGTGAAGGGGGTATAACACTTTGTTATTCCATATATAACGCCAAAAAAGGAATCATCTAAGATCACATAAAGTAATTCGGTCTAACTATTTCCAATTGTCTGTCTGTTGTTGGCACGCTAACTTGCTACTGTTCCTTATTGTTTTTTACTAAAAGACCTCAAAATCGGACCGATTTTGATATAATCTCTTAAATATGAAATTTTAAAAGAGGACAATGACTAAACGGTGCATTCCATTTTTATGAAATTTAGCACGCAAATGTTCTTTTGAGTGCAAATGTTGCACACTGGATGGGGAACGAAAATGTTTTGATACAAACGAAATACCTAATGCAGGCATTATCAGGAAGTTTTGCACCTTGATAGAGGTGATTATTGCAAACTACAAAAAAATGGATTGGAGCAAGAGAGAGAGAGTGGTATACCCTTACAAACAAAAAATTAATGTCGCATAACTCTGTAAAATATAATTCTGAAAACGTTACACCATTTTTTGTAACTTTAAAAAAAAATCTGCTCTGCTGGAAAAGCTTTAGATGAATATCATTGTCATGTCCCTACCATTATTTCTGAGTGATCGTGGTGGATTCGGCCTAGCCGAATATAACATTTTTACTTGTTTGAATTATACTTGGAGCCTTTTACTTCCTTTAAGTTCTGCTACAAATAATCAAAACACTGACCAGAAGTTGCTTTGTGTTTGATTTCTTTGTCTCTTCTATAAAGAGAAGTCCATATTTCAAAAACTGGAATTAGAAATATTTTGACCAAGCTTTTGTGGGACTTTTTAAATTTTTTTTTAGCAGAAACTTCTTTTTATTGATTATTTTTAACAAAGTAATTGATAACTCATAGACAACTTTCAAAGATGTGAAGATCACAAAAGATTTTGTTTCCGAAAAAGATTTCAAGACTAAAATTTCAATCATTAGAGCAATTATTTAGTAGAGCTTTTACAAGTAAAAGTTAAGGTATAATAAAAGTTCAAAAGCCTCTAAAATCCTAACACAACCTTTGATATATGACATCTGATTTAGATAACATGATTTAAAATTACAAAATATACAATTTTTCATTTCCCCACAACCTGTTACAAGTTGATCAAAAAATCTCATATGACCCATTAATCAAGAGAGATCCACTAAGCGATTGAAAAATTTATCCAAGTCATAGAATAAACACAACTCAATTTATTTACAGAAAATAAAAACTTTATTTTTTTTTTAATTTATAAAATCCAAGAAATCAGTCAATATCAGTTTTTGTTTTTTTTATATCTACTTCTTCTCTCTCTTTACGATCGTTCCAATCATGTAAATTGATACTTTTATATTCAGTCTCATTCATTCATAGATTTCATAAAACTACAAATAGAAGATCAATGGATGACATGACAATATGTTATGGAATGAAATTGATGTTTATTTATGACGGCAAAATGTTGGAAGAGGAAGAGTATAAATGATATAAAGAGAAATTGTTAAAGATAACAACATTTGTACGAACTAGACATTGTGACGTTTAGAAAAGATCGGTTAAAATAATAGAAATAGAAATATAAAAATAATTCCTTGAGGAGTTAATTCTGGAGTTTTTTTGGGTAAAACAGATGACATCAACTGTCTTATTAATGTTATTTTGTAACGACTCTTGTTGATGTGTCAATGACTTGTTTAATTGTAATTTGAATGAAATTAATTTTTAATAAATTATTCCCGCTTTTTCTTTAATCCTCAATATTTTTGTAAGCCCTACATACATACAAGCAGTGAATGAAGGCATATTAAGTTTTTCTTTCCATATGTAACAAAAAATATTTAGTAATTGTAATAAAAGATCTAACGGTGCCCACATGGTGCATATACACTGATGCATATTCCTACAAACGCACATAACTTTTTTCAAACTTGCCTTATCTTCATTATTGACTCTGTCAAAAGCAAAAGACTTTGCATTTGTTTTTGACATTATTTGAATAAAATTTACGGTCTTGTTAACCCACAAATTATCTATTGGCTTTAAGTCCGAACTGTAAACCACCATTCAAACAGACTGATGCTGTGTTCGTTAAACCTTGATTAGGGCTGTGGAATATAAAATTTTCATCCGTTTTTAATGCGAATTTGAGACGATTTAAGGCTTCTTCCATTTTTATACCCTCCACCACCACAAGTGGTGAGGGTATATTAATTTTGTCATTCTGTATGTAACGCCAAGAAGGAATCATCTCAGACCCAACAATGTATATATATTATTGCATCAAATCAAAAACTGAGTCGATTTAGCTATGTCCGTCTGTCCGTCTGTCTGTTGGAAACATTCTCACGCCTAGAGTAATTGACCGAATTCAATAAAACTTGGCCACATTGTTTGTTATTGTCCTAAGCAGTTTGCTATTTAAAACCAGCTATATCGGTTTATAAGCAAGGAAGTTATAGACCGATATCTGAAACAACCTCAAAATTTAAAAAATGAACTTTTATAATTTCTTCTAAAAATGTAATTGGACTTAAACAAAAAATTAATTTTAGCATACAATTACACGTGCTTCATCACCGTGCCAAAAATTATCAAAATCTGATTAACCGGAAAAAAGTTATAGGCTATAATATGCAAAATTTTGATACACCCCAAACTCTTTGTGTCATATGGACCGCAATTTTTAAGATAATTTACTAAAATTTGTCACAACTAATTTTTTAACCATTCTTAATATATGTTATAAATTTTATTTACATTGGTCCATATTTTGATATAGCTCCCATATAACGCCCCTTCTCGGAATAATATTTGTAGCTCATAAAACTCTTAAATTGGAACCAATTCTATTGAAATTTGGCACAAATAATTTTTTAAATATATACTATAAATTTTATTCACATGGGCCCGTATTTTGATATAGCTCCCATATAATGCCCCTTCCCGGAATATTATTTATAGCTCATAAAACTCTTAAATTGGAACCAATTCTATTGAAATTTGGCACAAATAATTTTTTAACTATTTTAAATATATGTTATAAATAATATTAACATGGGTCCATATTTTGAAATAGCTCCCATATAAGGCCTTTCCCGGAATATGATTTATAGCTTATAAAACTTTTAAATTTGAACTAATTCTTTTGAAATTTGGCACAATTATTGTTTCAACTATTTTAAATATATATTGTGAATTTTATTAACATGGATCCATATTTTGATATAGCTCCCATATAAGGCCCCTTCCCGGAATTTGATTTATAGCTCATAAAACTCTTAAATTGGAACCAATTCTATTGAAATTTGGCACAAATAATTTTTTAACTATTTTAAATATATGTTATAAATTATATTAACATGGGTCCATATTTTGAAATAGCTCCCATATAAGGCCTTTCCCGGAATATGATTTATAGCTTATAAAACTTTTAAATTTGAACTAATTCTTTTGAAATTTGGCACAATTATTGTTTCAACTATTTTAAATATATATTGTGAATTTTATTAACATGGATCCATATTTTGAAATAGCTCCCATATAAGGCCCCTTCCCGGAATTTGATTTATAGCTCATAAAACTCTTAAATTAGAACCAATTCTATTGAAATTTGGCACAAATAATTTTTTAACTATTTTAAATATATGTAGTAAATTTTATTTACATGGGTCCATATTTTGATATAGCTCCCGTATAAGGCCCCTTCCCGGAATATAATTTATAGCTTATAACACTTTTAAATTTGAACCAATTCTTTTGAAATTTAGCACAATTGATTTTCTAGCTATTTTAAATATATGTAGTAAATTATATTTACATGGGTCCATATTTTGATATAGCTCCCATATAAGGCCCCTTCCCGGAATATGATTTATAGCTTATAAAACTTTTAAATTTGAACCAATTCTATTGAAATTTGGCACAATTATTGTTTCAACTATTTTAAATATAAACTATGAATTTTATTTACATGGGTCCATATTTTGAAATATGTATAAGGCCCCTTCCCGGAATATGATTTATAGCTTATAAAACTCTTAAATTTGAACCAATTCTATTGAAATTTGGCACAACTAATTTTCTAGCTATTTTAAATATATGATATAAATTTTATTAACATATAAATATGTGTTATAAATTTTGTTAACATGAGTCCATATTTTGATATAGCTCCATTATAACGCTCCTTCCCGAGTTAATAAAGACCAATTCTATTGAAAGTCGACACAATTATTTTGCTAACTGTTCTGAAGATATTATATTAATTTGCCCTGTATCGGTACAAATTTTCCTATAGCTCCCTTATAACGGGATTTTCCGGAAAACGTTATGAAATTTATCAATTAAATTAGAAAATTCTGTAGTGAAGTTGAGATTTTGTCATCAAAAACATATATTTATTTATAAGAAACAAAAATTTTCACATAAAATAGCACCTAGAACATTTGGTTGCATGAATAAAGCAAAAAACAAGACAAAGAAAAATTCTTATTTACTTTAAAAATAGAAAATAAAGAAAAAATTAGATGCGTTTATAGGAATATGCTCCAGTGTATATATAATGAATGAAACCGGAAAAACTATACATTCTTATTTCACATTAATATAAATTCTCCAAAATTATATCTAAATTCATTTCTGATCCATCCGTTATCACAATTGTACCAGTTATTATTATCGGTTGCAATTTCGATAATTTTTAGTGATTTTGATCAAAATTAGTGAAATTCCAAAAATCATATCGTCAAAAAATTCTAATAAAATAAAAGTCCCACTTCAAACTGTTCCAGTTATTAAAACGTGTCAGAAAAAGCTAAATATTGATAATGAAACCTGGTTCGAAAAGATAATATCAAGAAAGTTGTAGGCATTTTGAAAAAGCTTTTCAATTTAGAGTCTTAATTTGCGAGGCATATGTTATGACAGATTTTTAACAGTTTCCGCGCCAAACATTTTTATACTGTTTGAGTATAATGCCCAAAAATCCTAATTTCAAAATGTTTTCAGAAGGCACAAAGTGATCTATGACAAAGCTAATATGTTCTCTTCACCACTTGTGGTGGAAGATGATATACAAATCGATTAGCCCCTGGTCTCACAGGAGTATTTGAGATGAAATGAAAATATAACTTCTTGATTTAAGTGAAATCTCACACAGTGATAGTGGAGGTATAGAAAATTTTATGTTCTGAATCTGGACCTAATGGACCTTATGTACCAAGTTCTTTAATTTGAAGACTTTAGATAATAAAATTTTTTCTTAAGTGATTTAAATTCATTCTAAGAATATAAAATAAGGGAATATAAAACTGAGTTCAGTACCTTTACCTTTAAATGTAGAAACAACTTAAATTATTAAATTTTTTTTTAGTTCTTTATCACTTAAAATACACTTATAGCTAAAGTCTTGGGCATATCAGCTTCACACACATAATAGGCCGATTGAGTGCATATCCAATCGTTCATTTGATATTTAGGATTTTATACCATAAATGTGCACAATTCTCACGACCTCCGCCATTGTCCGGTTGACCAATCGACCAATCGGCATAAATAATAGGTTTACCGGTACGGTACCAATAAAAGTCACCTTCGGCATGTAAATCAGAACCAGATATCCACCACCATTTATCAGTAGGATAATTTGCAATCAAATAATTGGATAAAGCGGTTATTTCTTCAGCACTATCAAAAGAGACCAAGAAACTACCCAGAGAACGGACAAATTAAAAGTGCTTTATACCAAGAGGTCTGAACGGAAACAGAGAAGGTGATTGAAAGGTGAAACGATTGAACTTTTTTAACTGACCTTATTCTCGCCAAAATGATAAAATTTGTTGCCGATTTCAACAAATCGCTCAGTTTTTAAATCCATAAAACCTTAAAAAATTATTTAAAAATGTTAATTTTAAAAAGTTTTGGAAAAACGTACCTTCAAAAAGTTTATTGAAAACTTCGGTAGCACGATGAGCTGTGGAGGCCGAGGACAATGTTAGGTATATAATAATATATAAATATATCGCTGCATTTGTTCTTAAACGTGTGTTTTCTGTTGAATTTCAAGTGAATATAATTAATATATTTAATGAGTTCTTAAAACAAAAAAAATATAATGAAATTTATAATGAGCGTATTTAATTAAATTTAATAGAGTGCGACCGTCAAATCATATTAAAATTTATAGTCGGTCAAGTCTTTCAAGTACATCATATGTAAGAATATAACAGTGCCCATAAAAAGTTATGGAACGTTGTTTGTTTAACTTAATTTTCAAATTTCTGTTTAAATAAGATTTTTGCATTTTTAAAACTATTTTCTTCGGTGGGTTATACAGTCGCTTTTAGAAATTATCCTCCTAATGATGAAATTTTGAACCCGTTTCGGAAACCCTACCATTAAAGTTTATATAGTACTTTCTCTCACTTTTAAACCCTTCTCCGTTTAAAAATGTCCCATATTTTTTCTGCTCTTCAATTCTATTTTAACAAAAGCCAAATATTTCTACACAGGCCTTAGCTTTGGACAGTCTGGAGGATTTGCCTCTTTTGAATCAAATTCCACATTATTATCATTGTACAATTTAAGAACTTGATTGCCATAGTGACAGGATGTTAAGTCAGGCCAAAAATAAGCGGGCACATTATAAAGTTTTCATGTAAATGTCGGTATTTATAGAGTCCGTTGCAAAGAAATTATTGGCTTCTTTTGCTGCAAATACATATTGCTTTCCATACCAAGAACTCTTTGGGACATTTTGACTGCATTTGGATCTTTAACATTACCTCGAACATAAGCAACATATAATTTGTGAAAGATCTGCTAGAACATACGTTTCTTCATTCATTATGCAGATTTTCGTACCAAATAGTCTGAACACTAATCTAATTGTGATACATTCCTATCGAATGTGTTGGGATCTCTTTTGAAAACGATTTCTCTATCTATTTCTATCCAGTATCATGTTTACTATCAACGGACAATTTCTCCAGGTACTGTTAAATAACATTGGAAACAGTTTGATGGCAAACCTTTGAATGCTTGGCCAACTTTGTAGAACCTGGTTTGGCTTTGTTGAAATTTTAGTACGCACTTTTTTATGATCACGGATCAATATTCATTTCTTCGACATAAACATAATAACTGACATGTTTTGCAAAGTAAACTTGATAAAAAAAAACAAAAATCCAATATATTCTTTGTTTAAAAAGTTTTAAAGAAAAACAACACGTTAAGAATTCTTTATTTCACTCCTAATGCACTTAACATGCTATTTGGAAGTAGAGGTTGTATGGGAGCTATGGAAAATCGTTATGATTAAGACTACTTTGTGCAAAATCAATCCTTTTTTATCCCTTAAAGCGAGAAGAGAATCTTCCAATAGTTCGCGATATTAATTTTTGTTGAAACAAAACAAATTTTAGATTTGTCAACTGTAGAAAATACTGCCAAGTCACAACAGTACCACCATTACTTTTCGGTGTCTTAACATCGTTTGGTCAGGACGGTCCAAAGAAAATTACCTATTACCACTCCTCTGTCAATTTTTCTCTTTTTGCTGTGAATTTTATACGATT
>PYHX02000495.1:48173044-48215604 GCA_004302925.2 Cochliomyia hominivorax
TTTCAGTTCAGTTCTAAGTTCAATTCTAGTTCTAAGTTCAGTTCAAGTTCAGTTCTAATGCAGTTCTAGTTCATTTCAAGTTCATTTATAGTTTAGTTCTAGTTTTCAGTTCATCAAGTTCAGTTCTAAGTTCAGTTCTAGTTCAGTTCTAGTTCAGTTCTTCAAGTTCAATTCAAGTTCAGTGTCATAATTCAGTTTTAACAGTTCAAATTCAGTTCAGTTATAATCAGTTCTAATTCAGTCTTAGTTCAGTTCAAGTTCAATTCAGTTCTAGTTCAGTTAAATTCAGTTCTAGTTTTCAGTTTTTAGTTCCGGTTCAATCAGTTCTAGATCAGTTCTAGTTCAGTTATAATTCAGTTCTAGTTCTAATTTAGTTCAGTTCAGTTCAGTTCTAATTCAATTATAGTTCTAATTCAGTTCAAAGTTCCAGTTCTAGTTCATTCAAGTTCATTTATAGTTTAGTTCGAGTTCAGTTATAATTCAGTTCTAGTTCAGTTCAGTTCTAAATTTAGTTTTAGTTCAGTTTAAATTTAGTTCTTTATTAAGTTCTACATCCAGCTCGCGATTCAGTTCCAGTTCAGTTGAAGTTCACTTCTAGTTCCAGTTCGAAATGAATTCGTTTAAGCTCTAATTTTGTTGGAGGCCAATTCTAGTTCAGATCAAATTAATTTCTAGATGACGTCTAGTGAATATTTTTAGTTCACTTCTGTTTCAAAATCAAAAAATAAAGTGTACATTGTATTCGATTAAGTCCATTAATTTAATCACCCTCATATGACTTTTTTAATAAAAATCAACAAATTTAAGCATTTTTCATGTATAATGACTTGCAATGGTATTGCAAATGTGTTGTTAATGTCTGGCTAAAGAGTTATTGCGTGTTTTAAAATGCGTAACTGCGTAGTTATTTCATTTTATATTTCAGTTTTTATACCAAAAAAAACTACATAATAGACATTAAAATACAAAAAGGAGTAAAACTACTTACAACAGAAGTTACGCATAACAACAAATATTTGACATTAACAATTTATGATTATTAGTTGGATCGTTATTCGGTTGGTTAAACCAACTAAATAAAAAATTAATTTGAGAAAAATAAAACAGAAAAACAAAAAAACAAACTGATAAGTTAAACTCATTTGTGAGATAAATAAACTGAACTTAACATTTTAGACATTTACAAGCAAAATGTCATATTGAATATTTTGATGGGTATAAATTATCAGCTTCCGTTTAATTGAAACTCACGATATCCTGGTCTACAAACAAAATTGTCAAAAAAACATTTATTGAAAATCTATTTTGAGAAAAATCTTTGGCGGAAAACTCTTTTAAATTTATTGATAATTATATGCTTCTTCTTTTTGTTTAATATTCAACCATGAAATTGTTGAGGTTTCTATGATAAACAGAAACGAAATTGAAATGAATTTGGAAACCAAAAGATTAATTTCAAATAATTTTTGAAACCAAATTTTTTCCACAAAATAATCTTTCACTTTAACGCCCTAATTTCTTTTACACCCAAATGAAAAAAAGGTTAAATGTTTGTCTACAAAAATTTTAATTTGTGTAACAATTCAGGCGCCTTGCTGTTTATATTTTGTGTGTTACCAAGATTCTACCGGAAATCTTTGCGGTGTTTTGTAAAATAAATTATGTGTTTAAAGAGCGGCTTTGTAAGATCTTCACAAATGTTTTTGGTTTTGTTGTTTTTTCTTTATCCAAATCAATATTTAAAACATGTTATTAAAATAATTTTATTTTAGTTTTATTCTCTAAATAATTGCTAGTCATTTATTAGTTGTGTAGTGTACAGTGGGACAAATAATTATAAGAAATCATGCATAATAATCAACACCAACTTGGCAGAGAAGAAAAGATCTTCAAGTTTGAATGTATCTGATATTCATTATTTATCACTTTCAAAGGATTTTGAAATTTACATGTTTAAAAAATTCTTTCCCTTTTTCTTGTTATTCCGCCCCACAGTGAGTTTGGGAATTAATTTTTTTCTCAGATTTTTTTAAACTCTTTTTTGAAGTAAATTTAGTTTTATTTTGTTTGCTTAATTGGGTCATATTTTTCATCCCTTTTTGATCTGAATATTTTCTATGCAGTTTTCTAAGTCTCTTAATTTGTTACTGGTATTCTGGCACTTTATTAAAGTAATTCTTATGTGGCTCCATTTCATTACCACAGGGCGTGAGTGCCTCATTAATTTTTGTTTTTGAAAATGACTAAGTAACTCTGCTTTCAATGAATGTGGCAATGAGAACAACAGATAAAAAATGTAACTGCCGTAAATAGCTTGAAAATGTTTTCGTTTATATTGGGAGGTATGTTTTTTTTTTGGACCAATAATATGGCAGTAACTGCCACAACTCTTCGTTTTTAAAAAAATATGAAAAGATTTATTTTACATTCTAATTGAATAGAGAGACCAAAGGAATTTTGGATGAAATTCTTTTTATAAATCTTTAACTCGTTGTCATTATTTTATAAGATTTCTTTAAGGTGAACGTATTAGCACATTGATGCTACCCTATATAAACTGTTAAACATATCGACCAAAAAAAGCAAAAATCGGACTGAGCAATATCTGGTGAATATAATAGATTATGTAGGATTTCTTATTTGAAAGTGTGTAAATAGTCTAGATAACATGACATCGAACCTTCACTTCTCTCTTGGTTTTTCGTGGATATTCGACCAATTTGATGACGAAAAAGCAAGACTATTTTGATTGCGATATCAAGAAAGATTTTGATCTTAACATAATATTCTTTGTTAGTTACGATAACGAATTTCTGACTATTTATCTGTGACTATTTATCAATAAAATATCATTAATTGAGGAAAGTCTCCACAGTAATATTACACAGATCGGAGAAAAATTCATAAATTATAGAGAAAACATGGATGACTTGAATAAGGGAACGCATGCAACTATTAATGAAGCAAGTCATGAAACAGTAGAAATACACACAGGGAGTGAAGATGACAAAAGCTCTAAAGAAATAGTCACTATGATATTAAGAAACATCGCATTATAAAAAAGACTTAAAGTCTGTTGTACATAAAGAGGAATAACTCCCGAATAGTTACAAAAATCCAAAGCCACAGTTCAACATCACATCAATCTGAGAAGAAGAAAATTTGTCTAAAACATGGAACAGTGGCATTATGTAAATGAAGTCCATGCACATAAATCGGAGATGATTAAAATCAATAAGCTATAAATGGACTTGAATTCTTAGAGATTTAGCGAGTAATCACATGACCCATTTCGTTTGGGAGGAAGGTAAAGTTACATAAAAATGTATGCATGATATGCAAATAAATTAAAGGGGACTACTAACTAAACTCCATATACAATGTGGAATCAATTTAAATTCTACCAAAGTATACATTATGAAATTACTCAGAACTGGCCATTTCCGAAGATTCCAACAGGATACATTTCACATCACAGAGATCAAAGGAATACTATTTAAGGAAACTACAGCTAACGACTTGAAAGATTGTAATCAAATGGAAAAGGAATTACTTTGCTTTTCACAGAATGCTCGCACGAAATCAAAACAAATAAAAAGATTAAAAGATAAAAGTAGCAGTTTTGAACCCCATACAGTTCCTGTATTCGAAACTCTACCAGTTATAATGGAAAACAACTATCAAAACCATCAGTTGGATTGTTGTATGAAATGCATACAGAATCAAATGATTACTCCGAGTGTAGCTACTGATATGGAACATTGTTAGTTCTTCCCTTGAGAATATGTCAGTGGACTCTCAAGCAACTGAAGTATTTGGATTAAGTTACACTTATTATGTAATTTTGGATTTTTTTGCAGAATATGCAATGAAAAACTGAAAGAAGGTTGGCAACAGAAGCAACTTCTTTATCAAGGTTCAACAAAAACCAGTAGACAGCTTATGCTGTCTAAAAGGTGGAGTAATAAACATGACAATTGGCCGACTACAGTCAAATAACCCAGAAATTAAGAAGTTTAAGTCATGTGCAATGGTCGAGGATCTAAGACAATAAAACTTCCTACGTAGAGATTTTCCAAGTGCCACAATATGCAAACGTATCAATATACTAAACTCTTTGATTTTCAAATACTCCTCTGGCCACCTTCAAACTCTTCTCCTTTAACGATAATTTGCCAATTAGTAGCAAAAAAGCAGAATTATAACAGCCTAAAGTTTATTTCGTGATTGGATTATAAGATGCCGTTTTAAAATCAAAACAGTAGCACAAAGTTTTACTTTAAGTTTATTCTTCATTCCAAAGATTTTCAGCACATAATAATAAATTACTAACTACACACAGAAGAAAAGTAACAACAACAATCATACTAAATCATACAAACTAAAGCCAAAGAATGAAAACGAAAAAAAAAAATCAATAATTGACTAAAATACGCTAATTTTTGCCGTTTATCTCATTATACCTGCAAAAACTAAGTATACAAAACGAAGTAAAACTTTATGTGAAATTGCAACTTAAATCCTTAAAGCAAATTTGAAAAAAAAATGGAGGATGGACTCAATCTCTTTTTGGAGTTTGTAACATGACGATTAAAATTTTGAAAATTGTTATTGTTGTTGTTGTTGTTGTTAAAATCGTGCTAAACTTCATTAAAATTGCAAAATTACAATCAATATTTTTCTCCTGCTTCATTTTGTAAGCAAATATTTAAATGATGGTTGTCAGCCCATAAGTTGGCTAAAGAAAAGAGCAGAGGCGCTATTTCTTTAGCTCTGTTCACAAGATCCAATACAATTTTTCGCAATTATGATTTAAAACGCCCTAAAATTTTGTTTTTTAATGAATATGAGAGGGCTTTCGTTGTAGGTTGATTTGGGAAAACATTTCACCCACTTTTAGAGATTATTGAAGCAAACCCAGTGAAATGTTGAAATCGTAAAAGATCGTAAGTTTTCTTATCGGTGTTTTGTCTAACATGTTACATGGCCGAAATGAGATAAGTACTTTTGTTCGAAGTTGAAGTGCTGACTCCAAAGTGAAAGTAAAGACAACATCTTAGAGTTACATTAAACTTGAGGCTTGAGAGTTGCAGTAAATGGAAAAGGTATCAGACCAACAAGAATTCTGACTCTTCTGTTAAAATTCTATGATTCCAATGGAGAAAAGTAAAAAACGCTAAATTAGGAAGAAATACTGACTCCAACATGGAGAAAAGTGTTAATTTTATGTAACTTAAAAGTAACGACTTGAAGCATTGGACTCACTTGCATTTACTTAAAATTTTACAAAGACGGATCTGAAGATCGGTACTAGTTGAATTCAAGCTAGTTTTCTAGCTAAAACTCATTTCTAAGGACTTTCAGATTCTTCAGTTCCAGTTCAGTTCTAGGGAGTATGATCGATATGTTCTAAACACACGTCTTCATTAAAACTTTTAACCCATTTATTATTTGATTAATTTTTTTGATCAGGTTACCTTTATAAAACATGTCGGTTACTATGTTTAATGTCAAACATATGAATATATTGTTAATGTGATTAAAATAAGTGACCAGAAAAAAATGCGTACTGAAATTATTAAATATTTCAAGAGAATTTGGCTCCGCAATCAAAGGTCTGCCGTCAAACTGTTTCCAATGTTATTAAACAGTAACGGCAGAGCTTGCATTTTTAAAAGATCTTTAAACACATCCGATCAGTGCTGGAACTATTTGATACAAGTTTTAAAAACATACAAAGCTCAAAAAGTTCTTGAAAGTACACTGCTCAAAATTTAGAGGCCAAAACCAGAGCACGGAAATTGAATGTTAATTTTCTAAAGTAAAAAATTCCTGCCACATAATTGAAAAAGAAACGTAGGTTCCGGAAGATTGTTTGCAACGTCCTGGTCAAACATTTTATGATGTTGCTGATCGGGGGAATGTTGAAGAAAACGTTTAAGACCCAAAAGCAGTCAAAATTTCCCAAAAAGTTCATGGTATGGCAAGCAAAATTCAGTTGCGGCAAAAGAAACCAATCATTTGTTGTAACGGGCTCTATGTATACTTTTTATTAACATATATATGTAGGTTAAGAATTTTTCGATCTCACTCCTTATTTCAGTTTTAGATAATTTGTAGTTTAGTTCTCTTTCATATCAAGATTCCATTTCAGTTCGAGTTAATGATACAAATTAGATAACTTTATCAGAGATCAAAGTTCAAAAATATCTCAATTAAATCATTTTCACATTTAAAATCTTAATCTTCAAAATTAAATTCACTGGGAATTTAGAAATTCGATTTAAATTTTAATTGAATGATCATAATGAAATATTTTTGTTAAATATTCGAATGTATGATTATGATCACCTTCATTCACTTCATATACGATATACGGTTAAGTAAGATTTCATTTATTCCATTTAATAAACATTATTTAAAAGAAATAATTTTGCTGCGTAATCATAGTTAAGTGTTTTTGTGACTCCTACTGCTTCTGTTGGTATTAGACTCCAAAAAAAAAAAAAACTTCAACCGATAATTTTAGCTGGCATTTAATATTATTATTGTCTGTAAAACTTAAAAAATAACTTAAGATCATTTTGTGTAACTAATATTGAAAATCATTAGGGCGTCTGTTCACTCACAGCAGCTTTATTTTCTTTATTCTTTTACACCATCGATCGTCTTCTCGATTCTTGATCTTTTGCATCATATTGATGGTATTGTTGTTGGTGTGGTTTTGGTGGCGGAATAAAAAGAAGTAGCTTTTGCTTTGATCCATACCGATCCATCTCGGAGGGAGTTAGCGTTAAATAATCTTTTAGAGCTACTGCTTAAATAGCAGTTAGTTTGTTGTTTAGTTTATCCGTTTGTTCGCCTGTCAGACGGCAGCATATGGTCGCTGTTTTGGTTTGTTTAGCTACATTCCATACATCCATCCATTCTTGTATTCATCGTCAATGTTTAAGCTTTTCGACTCTTTTTTCATATTTGACAGCCGCTCAATGATGAATGAATATTTCTTTGTTTGGTTACTGCCACAGCAGCAACAATGAAAGAATTTAGCAAAAAATCAAAAAAATATATGTGAATGTGATTTTTAAGTTCTTTTAAGTCATGAAGATCGTTTATGATATATTAATATTTGATAAATGCAAAAACAACTTTTGAGCGATTGTAATAATGACTTGAATGTTTTTGTTTGTATTAAAAAAATTTTGGATAATGAAATTGATTATCATGAGTTGAGGGAAAAGTCAATTATATTTTGAAAATTTACTTAATTAAATTTAAGATTTAATTAAGATTATTCTGTCAGTGTGTAGATTTGCTTCAGTTTTACTTTACTGTTTGTTCAGTTCCAGTTCAGTTCCAGTTTAGTTCTAGTTCAGTTTTAGTTCAGTTCTAGTTAATTTCTAGATCAGTTCTAGTTCAGTTCTAGTTCATTTCTAGATCAGTTCTAGTTCATTTCTAGATCAGTTCTAGTTCAATTCTAGTTCATTTCTAGATCAGTTCTAGTTCATTTCTAGATCAGTTCTAGTTCAATTCTAGTTCATTTCTAGTTCAGTTCTAGTTCATTTCTAGTTCCAGATCAGTTCTAGATCACTTCTAGTTCAGTTCTATATCAGTTCTAGTTCATTTCTAGTTCAGTTCTAGTTCATTTCTAGTTAAGTTCTAATTAAGTTCTAGTTCAGTTCTATATCAGTTCTAGTTCAATTCTAGTTCGGTTCACTTCAATTTTAGTTCTATCAAGTTTTAATGTTCATAGTTACATTTGCTACTTAATTAAATTTAATTTCCGTTTAGCACCCTCAATTTCTTTCTTTTTAATTATGGTCAGTACAAATCTGTTGTTTTTCCCTAAACAGGACGTTAAATTATTTAAATTGCTGTTGAACATTTATTAAAACATTGTTTAATATTTAACTAGAGATTAAAATCTACAACAACAATTCAACTAAATAAATAAAATTATCATTTGATCGCAAAACTACAACAACTGAGTGGCAAAGAAACCACCACCAAACACTTGAGTTGCAAACATTTTCCCGACTTTTAAGGAAAATTACGGAGAACAACTTTTTATATCAGAATATTTTTTTTTTCAAAACGTCACAACGTTTGCACTCACTTGATGAATGACAATCACATTTTCTCTTTTGGTTTCAGGAAAGAAATTTACATTTAAAGTACAATTTTATCTCTGTAGTGGTTTGTCCCTCTAACGAGTTTTCCAAAACAGTTTCATTTAAATACTTTAAATGCTAAAATCGACTACTCGTTGTAATTCACATTGAAACGAAATAAGTTTTTGAGCGAAACTCAGAATTTTTGTTAAAAACGTTGTCACGCTTGAGATCTTTTATAATTGTTTGTTCCGTAATTTTTTTTTCAAGAGTCTTGTTTTTTATGTTTTTTGTATCCCTGATTAAATGGAATTGTAATTCTCTCACTGCAGGTGTAAATAAAACATGGCTGGTTGTTGTTCAGTTCCATTGTGTTCTCCAGCAAATGTAAAATTTATTTAAATTTTCTGTTTGTTGATCTGATCAGTTGATGTCTGACTGATGATGATCTTTACCGCTTTGTGCGGGAATAATTTTGCTTTCTCAGTTTCTTTAAGAAGCCAGACAAGAGTGACAAGTATTTAATGAATTCTGCACTGATTATGTAAATTAAATAAAATTAAACGTCGAGGAAACTATAGACAAACTTTTCTTTAAAAAGCTTATTTCATCCATTTTGTGCTTTTTAAATTAGTTGAACAATGAAAAATTATTTTAATGGGTGAGTTTGTTTAGGCATTAAAAGTTAAATTAATGAAATTTTGTGAGCCAGAGAAAAATGTTCAGTATTAAGCAGGAAATTAAAAATTATCATTATTCTTTCGTACTTAAAGAATTGTTAAAAAGTATTCAACCAGAAGATAAAAAATAAATTAAAGTGATATTTTGTATGTCAAGTTCAATTTTAGATCAGTTCTAGTTCATCTTTATATTCAATTCTATTTCAGTTTTAGTTCAATTCTAGATCAATTCTAGTTCAATTCTAGTTCAGTTCTAGTTCAGTTCTAGTTCAGTTCTAGTTCAGTTCTGGTGCAGTTATAGTTCAGTTCCAGTTCAGTTTCGGTTTAGTTCTAGTTCAATTTTATAATTGGTTCTAGTTCATTTCTAGTTCAGTTCTATTTAAGTTTTAGTTCATTTCTAGTCCAGTTCTATTTCAATTCTACTTCAGTTCTGGTTCATTTCTAGTTCAGTTGAGTTCTATTTCAGTCTGTTTCAGTTCAATATTCTTTGTAGAAAAATGACCAGAAACATTTTCTTTCCGAATTTTCAGCTCATAGTGGAAAAATATAATTTCCGAAAGTTAGAAGTGATAATTCTAACATAATAACCAGTTTGTCCAGCCACCCAGCCATTGCCTCATAATTGCTCCAGACAAAAAATAAAACTAGAAGCATCATTAAATCAGGTGCTATTTATTGTAAATATTTTTGTTATTAACTTAAAAAACGAAAACAGACACTTATTTATCCAATTATGCATTTCCTGTTGCTGCGACTGCTGCTGCTGCTGTTGATGATGATGATAATAATCATAATGTGGATGACGATTTTTCAACTAAATAAGTCTGCGTGCAATGGAAAAACTAAACAATTTTCAAATGAACAACTGCTGTTGACTGGCTGTTTTGTTTTGATTGTACGAATTGAAACGAAAGATGACAACAAATGAAAAACATTTAACTGTCATTATTGTGTCAGTTAATCGTTTGAAATTGTTGAAAGTTAAATATTTAACTGAATAAACCAAGTGTTAAAATACAAACTAAAATGCATTTAACATTTTGTGGAAAAAAATATTAAAACGTGAATTGTGAAGTTGAAGTTGTTAAAATAATAAACGAAATAAAAATCTAAACGAGAAAATGAGTTAAATACAGAATGGAAACAAATATAATAGTGAAATTACAAGCGACAACAATAATGATAATGACGACAACAAAATATTTAAACTGTCAACACATTTCACGCAACACATCACCGCCAACCATCATTATTGCTGAAATCGGTGGCAGCAACACTCAACAGAAACAGAACAATTTATAAAACGACACAGACAATTGCAATCTTATGTGTCATCTTTTTTTTCCAAATTTGGTAAAATTCAAACAATTATTTAAATTTTTGTTTAAATAATTTGGACATAAATCTTTTTTCTATTGTCCATTTATTCGACTAATTTTATTCTTTTAACTAATTCTGTTGTTATTTGCCAACAACAAAAAAAGTGTCTATGCGACTCATTTAATTTGTTTTACACGAGTCAGCGAACAGCAAAACTATATTTTCATTTAAGTTCTTTTTTGTATTTTTTTTTTTTTTTGGTGGTTTATCATTCGGTTTAAAGAACTGACAGCAAAAAAACGAGGTGCTAGTGACCCCATCTG
Organism: Cochliomyia hominivorax; assembly: GCA_004302925.2. Lineage (NCBI taxonomy): Eukaryota > Metazoa > Arthropoda > Insecta > Diptera > Calliphoridae > Cochliomyia > Cochliomyia hominivorax. The sequence continues at coordinate 48,183,479 of PYHX02000495.1, forward strand.
TGATACACCTGAGTTATCACTTTTTATTATTCATCATCATTAACGCATTTTCATTTAAATTTTTTCTACATTTTTTTTGTGTTAAACATTTGATCGTTATTTAATATTTGAATGAGTCGTAATAGTAGACACCAGAATTGAAGTGGTTTTTCTTTTGAAGCGGAAATGATTTTATCTACATCGAATAAATATTAAATAAGAGTGTTTTGAATTCGGTTTTTTTAAATCTCCCTCTTGTTTTGAAATAAAATATTACATGAGCTTTAGCTTCTAAAGTCCATGATAAATTAGATGGAGAGAGATCTCATTTTTTGATAATTTAAATGTAATCCCTTTTTTAATAAATGACTTAAATTTCTGTCATCAAATAGTACAGCCCAAGATTTATACCAGACAATTAACAGAATTATTCTGATACTTAAAAATTATTTATTTAAGTGAATAAATAGTTAATGAATTTGGTATAACAAAAATAAAACTGAACTAGAGCTAAATAAGACATGAACTAGAACTGAACTAAAGCTGAATTAAAGCTGAACTGGAACTGAACTCGAACTGAACTAGAACCAAACTAGAACTGAACTACAACTGAAGTAGAATTGATTTAGAAATGAAATAGAACTGAAGAAGAACTGAACTTGAACTGAACTAGAACTGAAGTAGAATTGAATTAGAAATGAACTAGAACTGAACTAGAACTGAACTAGAACTAAACTAGAACTGAACTTGAACTAGAACCAAACTAGAACTGAAGTAGAACCAAACTAGAACTGAATTAAAACAAACTAGAACTGAAATAGAACTGAAGTAGAATTGAATTAGAAATGAACTAGAACTGAACTAGAACTGAACTTGAACTGAACTAGAACCAAACTAGAACTGAACTAAAACCAAACTAGAAGTGAACTAGAACTAAACTAAAACTGAACTAGAACTGAAGTAGAATTGAATTAGAAATGAACTAGAACTGAACTTGAACTGAACTTGAACTGAACTAGAACTGAAGTAGAATTGAATTAGAAATGAACTAGAACTGAACTAGAACTGAACTTGAACTGAACTAGAACCAAACTAGAACTGAACTAAAACCAAACTAGAACTGAACTAGAACTAAACTAGAACTGAACTTGAACTGAACTAGAACCAAACTAGAACTGAACTAAAACCAAACTAGAACTGAAGTAGAACTGAATTAGAATTGAATTAGAAATGAAATAGAACTGAACTAGAACTGAACTAGAACCAAACTAGAACTGAACTAGAACCAAACTAGAACTGAAGTAGAATTAGAAATGAAATAGAACTGAACTAGAACTGAAGTAGAATTGAATTAGAAATGAACTAGAACTAAACTAGAACTGAACTTGAACTGAACTAGAACCAAACTAGAACTGAACTAGAACCAAACTAGAACTGAACTAGAACTGAAGTAGAATTGAATTAGAAATGAACTTGAACTAAACTAGAACTGAACTTGAACTGAACTAGAACCAAACTTGAACTGAATTAGAACCAAACTAGAACTGAACTAGAACTGAACTAGAACTGAAGTAGAATTGAATTAAAAATGAAATAGAACTGAACTGAAATTGAACTAGAATTGATCCGAACTGAAGAAAAGAGAGCAAACTGCAGAAAAGAGAACTGGGGCGAAGAACAAAGGAAAATTTTTAGATTTTTTTAAAAAGAAAATTTCTAATACTTTTTTACGATAAATTTTTTATTAAGAGAAAATTTTCAATGAATTTGCTATTTGGAGAAAAGTTCAAATAAATTTTATATTAAGAGAAAATTTTCTACAACGTTTCTATTTAGGAAAAATTTGCAATAAATTTCCTACAAAGCGAAAGTTTTCAATCAAATTTCTTTTAGAATAATTTTTTCATTGAATTTTCTTTAAGGAGAAAAGTTTTTAAAATATTTCTATTAAGATAAATTTTTCAATGAAGTTTTTGTAGAGAGAAATTTGTTAACTTCTCTCAAGAGAATAAACTCTTTAAAAATATCCTCTCTTAATTTGGTTTATATCTAAAATTTTGACATCTGCATTTTTTATCTAAAATGATTTGAAGTACTTCGAATAACATGAATGATTACCACATTTTGGTTTTGAATTTAATCGATTTATTATTTTTTCATTTTTTATAATTTTATTTTTAAATAAAAAAAACATTTAACATTCATTTCAATTGAATGAAATTTGCTAAATCATTTTGAAATAAATGCGGAACCAAATTTTAAAAATACAATTCTAATTTATAATATTTTTGAAATAAAAAAATGAAAAGAAATAATCAATTGTCATGCCTTGAAGAGATCATTTAAATGTTTTTTTTTATTCAAAAGCCCTGAAAAATAAACGCGGTCATTGTGGGCCTGACAAGAAAAAAACATGGAAAAAAAGGAAATGAGAGTTAAAAATTGACAAATCATGCAGTAGCAAAAAAAAAAAAATATTATTAATTATAAAATAAAATCGCTTAAATATTTAAATTTTGTAATATTTTTTATTAATGATTTTTCAATGATTTCAAAAATGCCATGAATATAATGGAATTGGTTTACAGAATTGAATAATTTGGAAAATTTACAAAATTTATAATTTTGTAATGAAATTCAATTCAAGATTTATTAATGATTTTCATTAAATTTCTCTTAAATATTAAAATACTCTCTTGATATGTGTTTTTTTAATTGCAGAAATGTTTTAAAGAAAATCGAAAATCAAAAAAATCATATATTTAATCCTCTTAAGGGATTAATCATTTTAAAGAAATTTGGCACCTCTGTAAAATGAAATACAAATGGGTTTTAAAAAATGTGACTTCAACATATCCGGTGTTTCAGTTTCGCCAAAAAAAAGAAAGATTTATTTTTTAATTGTTTCATTTATTAAAAAATTAATTATAAAATGTACTTAAAAACTCTCTCATATTTTAAGACGGAAGTTTATTACTAAAAAAAGAGATTAAAAAAATAGCAAAATTTCTCTATCATAATGCGAAGCCTTATAAAATAATTAATGGCATAAAATATGAAATAATACGTTTGGTTCCATAGATATACATCTCACAAATGTATATAGAATATAACACAGAAACACTTAATGAGTCATAAAATTATTTATAATTGTGGTCATAACTTTTTTTCTACTGAACTGCCTTTTTTCTACCAGGCCAAATTTCATTGAGCTTTGCCAATTTTTGTGGACGTGAGCATATTATAGCCTATAGCTTTTACCTGTTAATCAGATTTTGATGATCTATTGCACGATGATGAAGCACGTACAAAATTATTTTTTTGTTTAAGTCCAATTACATTTTTAGAAGAAATAAGAAGAGTTCTTTTTCGTAATTTTGAGGTTGTTTCAGATATCGGTCTATAACTTCCTTGCTTATAAACTGAAATAGCTGGTTTTAAATAACAAACTGCTTAGGACAATAACAAATGATGTGGCAAAATTTTATTGAATTCGGATAATTATTCTAGACGTGAGAATATTTCCAACAGACAGACAGACGGACATAGTTTTTGATTTGATGCAATAATATATATCCATTGTAGCGTCTGAGATGATTCCTTCTTGGCGTTACACCTGGAATGATAAACTTAATATACCCTCATCACCACTTGTGGTGGTGGAGGGTATAACAAGTAAGAATGCCGAATTTTTAATATGCTCCACCACAAATGCAGGTGAAGTAAATACCCACTTAAATACATCACCGAACACCTTATTAATCATGAAATTAGTTATATTTTTTGGCTATAGCTTTTCTTCTACTGAACCGATTTTGATCATTTTTGGCAAAATTACATACTTAATTGTCGATTTATAATTGAAAGTTCTATGAAAATGTTTTGCTTGAAATTGGAGATTGCGTCAGATATCGTTCTATATCTTTTAAAATACTAAACTGATTTTGGAAAACTTTTAAATAGAAAACTTACCAGGGCTCTTACAATACATTTCATTGAGCTTTGTCAATTATTGTGGATATGAGATTTTTTTTTCCTAAAATTTTTATTTCGATTTTTATACTCTCCACAACCACAAGTATCTGTGTCATTCAGACAAATCATATCGGATCCTATGATGTACATATATTATTGCATCACAACTGACAGAGCTCAATGAAATTTGGCCTGAGTATTTGTTATGTTTCTGAAAAGTTTTAAAAAATGCGCTTGCGACGTAGTTGTCAGATTAATTTGGACAAAATTGTAAAATTTGATGGAAAATCGTCAAAAATTACTTTTGATTCAAAATAGATTAAATTTTAACAATTGAAAGAAAAATTTTAAAAGATTTCACTAGATACAAACATGATTCGGAAAATTTTCAGAAAACTCGTTCCAATTTCGCTAAAACAAAAATAATTTTGAAGCGGTTTGTTCTCATTTTATTCTTTCGAATGGTTTTTTGAGGCATTTTTATTAACACATTGAAGATATTCTCAAAGGTTTTTATGGGAACGAAATGGCGCGGTACAGTTCAAAAAATCAGTTTTTGTATTGACCCCGTATTGAAGTTATTTTCCCAATGTGTGTTTAATATTCTCAGAAATTTATGCTGCAACATTTTCTTTGCTCCTTGAAGTACCTGCAGATACCGGAACGATTTTATGGATTTTATACCAAAGTCATTATTATTTGGACTTTGGGTAATTGTTATTGAATTGAGTTTATTAAAGGTGGGCAGAAAATTTCAAAGTCGTCCAAGTTTTGGTGATGGATTTTATAAAAACCTTGGACAACAAATATAAAATTCAAAGTGTTTAATGCTTGAGGGAAATCGTAAAATTTGGGAATAAATCGTCAAAATGCCATTTTGGGCTCGTAAAATCAAAATGATAAATCGCCCAATATGGCAACAGTAATTTGCAAATGTATGTGTGAAAGATAATTTCGTTCTTGCTTAAAAGAAAAATTTTTCAAAGAATTTTAATCAAAGAAAACATTTTCTAAAATGTTCTTAAACAGCGTTGCCAGAATGATTAATTTATCATATTTTTGATGATTTTTTTAGATAAATTATGATCTGGTGAAATTTTTATCAAAATGATGATTCATCTTTATAGGAAAAGTAAAAAAGGGTTAAAAAAGTTATAATAAATTGAAATTTTGGGATCGAAATAATAATTTTGGAGAACTTCATAAGTCGCTTGGGTGATAAATATTATACTGAATTTTTGCGAATCCTTCGAAAATTTTGCTAATTTGAATTTAATTTATTAACATTTGGAAATTAAACGGTAAAGAAAAAATTTCTCAATTAAATTTATGATCGCATCAGTGGAAAATTCATTAATCGGGTCATAATTTTTATTTTACAATATAAAGCTAATTGTGAAAAGCTTTTTTAATGATTTTCCTTCTAAAATGATGATTTTCCTTCAAACATGATGATTTTTTCATCCAAAAGTATTGCTCTTCTTACAATTTTTCTGGCAACGCTGTTCTTAAAAGAGAAAATTTTCAAAGAATTTTCATTATTAGAATAACTTTTCAAAAACACTTTCTTTTTGAAGTTTTTGTTTAAATTTTAATATTAACAACAACATTCAACAAATTCTCATTTAAGAGAAAAATTTTGCAAGTTTTAATTCTTCTTTAAAAAGTCTTTTAAAAATATTTTTCTTAAAAATTAAAATATTATTTTGACAGATATTTGAGATAAAATTTAATAAAAAGAAATATTTTGAAAATTAAAAAAAATATGATAAAATTAATTTAAGAGAAAAAAAATTATCAGGAGAACATTTTTGAAATAAAATCTATAAATTTTCTCTAAGAAAATCTTGAATAAAATTCAATTGATTTTGATCATTTAAATTAAATGTTAAGTTCTATTATTAGATTTTTTTAATTTTTTGAGAAAATAATGTTATTAATTATCCTTATGTGAGTGAAGATAAATATGCGAAGTTAAATATGTCACGTATTTTAAATACGTATTTGTAAATATTTTCATCCATGTTTCTATCAAAAATTTAACAAAAATTAAAAAAAAAATTGAATATATAACAAGTAAGAATGCTATATTCGGCTATGCCGAATCTTAAATACCCTCCACCACAAATCCGTGTAAAGTAAATACGTTAGGTTCCATAGACACACATATACTAACAAATGTATATAACACAGAAATACTTAATCAATCATAAAATTAGTTACAATTTAGGCTATAAAATTTTTCTACTGAACTGCCTTTTTCTTCCAAATTTCATTGAGCTCTGTTAACTTTTGTGGATGTGAGCAGACAAAGAGATTGACGAAAATCGACTGAGATTTTGACTTGATGCAAGAATATATACATTATGGGGTCTGAAATAATTCATTCTTAGCGTTACACACAGAATGACAATGTTAATATTCCCTCTCTACCACTTGTACTGTGGAACGTATAAAATCAAAAAATATGCTTGTTATAAGCTCAAAACTATTTTCTGGGAAAGGGCCATATATGGGAGCTACAGCAAAATTTGGACCAATATTGCTCATATTTATAATATACTTTGATTATAGTTAGAAAAATCATTGTGCTAAATTTTAATGGAATTGATCTTTATTTAAATGTTTTATAAACTCTAATCCGTTTTCCGGGAAATCCCGTTATAAGCGAGCTATAGGAAAATTTGGACCGATATAGGGCAAATTAATATAATATCTTCAGAACAGTTAGCAAAATAATTGTGTCGACATTCAATAGAATTGGTCTTTATTTACTCGGGAAGGGGCGTTATAATGGAGCTATATGAAAATATGGACCCATGTTAACAAAATTTATAACACATATTTTTATGTTAATAAAATTTATATCATATATTTAAAATAGCTGGAAAATCAATTGTGCTAAATTTCAAAAGAATTGATTCAAATTTAAAAGTGTTATAAGATATAAAATATATTCCGGGAAGGGGCCTTATACGGGAGCTATATCAAAATATGGACGTATATTAAGAATGGTTAAAAAATTAGTTGTGACAAATTTTAGTAAATTATCTTAAAAATTACTGCCCATATGACACAAAGAGTTTGGGGTGTATCAAAATTTTGCATATTATAGCCTATAACTTTTTCCGGTTAATCAAATTTTGATAACTTTTTGCACGATGATGAAGCACGTGCAATTGTATGCACGTTTATTGTTTAAGTCCAATTACATTTTTAGAAGAAATTATAAGAGTTCATTTTCGAAATTATGAGGTTGTTTCAGATATCGGTCTATAACTTCCTTCCTTATAAACCGATATAGCTAGTTTTAAATAGCAAACTGCTTAGGACAATAACAAACAATGTGGCCAAGTTTTATTGAATTCGGTCAATTATTCTAGGCGTGAGAATGTTTCCAACAGACAGATAGACGGACATATCTAAATCGACTCAGTTTTTGATTTGATGCAATAATATATATACATTGTTGGGTTTGAGATGATTCCTTCTTGGCGTTACATACAGAATGACAAACTTTATATACCCTCACCACTTGTGGTGGTGGAGGGAACAAAATTTTGAAATTTTTAAAGTTTAATTAAAATAAATCTTAATTGTGCAAACAAGAATTTTTGGGAGAAAAATTTTGATCAAATTAAAATAAGAGTTTTTGATTTCGCTTTATCTGTATATCGCTTACACTAAGTCCAAAGAAATTTTATTTCTGACACATTTAATAGAAAAATTTATAGAATACAAAATTTTCATCGGAAAGGAAGCATATAAATGATAAATTTATTTTATGAAACTGCTATAATTATACAAAACAGATTAAGTGGATGAAACCTGCGAACAAATATTGGCGAATCAATCTTGGAGGTTGATAATCTACATATTTAGAGGAAATAGATAATATTTCTAAAATTGCTATTCTTTGTTGGTACTTTCAATAAAACGGTATATAACATTTTTAAGGATTTGTAAAAGGCTTTAATAAATACTTATGAAGTAAATTTGAGAACATTTGGAGTAGAAAGATACAACTCTTTTATCCATATTTGAATTTCAAATATTTTCTATTTTACTTTGTTTTTAATTTCATTTTTATGTAAAAAAGTTTATCACTAATTTTCTTTTATTTTTTCTTTCAGCATCAATATTAAAAGTAAATTCTAAAAATGTTCATTACAGCCAAGTTTAACATTTCAACCTTTCTAATCATATATTCTGTCCATAGTGCAAACACATTAACATTTTCACTATTTCCACTCATTAAGAAAATCGATTTCACTTACCATTTTTTTCACAAATAAGCAATAAAAACCCGTTAATATGTACAAATTAAGAGGGAAAAAAGACAAAATTTATAAATTAAAATTTAATTCTTGTAAATAATAACAAATAATGAAAAATGCCACTTTAAAGCAAAAATGTTTAAATTGATGCCAAATAATCCACCTAAATGTTCAGTGATGCTTAAAAATAATTAAGCCGATTAAATGAAAAAAAACTGAAAAAAAATCATTTTAAATAAAATCGCCAACTAATTTTCATTTAATAGCAGCAAAAGTAATTTTGTTCACACAACAAATTTTATTATATTTTTTTATTTAATTTTTTTTTTTTTTTTTTGCGTAAATAAACTTGATTATTTTTAAAGATTTTTTTATAAGTGTTTGATAGGGGAACTCTAAGAGGGAAGTTGCGATTTAAAATTGGCATTAATACACATTTTGTAGAAGTATTTTTCATATTTTTTAGTTTTTTTTTAAAGGAGATTAAAAATATTTGTTAATTAAACGTATAAACGACATTTGTTTAATTGAATTTAATAATATTTTTTTGTTTATTTGATTATTGTTGCTGCTGTTGTTATATAAAATAACAACACGAATTATTATATAATTTCTTAATGACAACAACAGCATTCAAACATATACACAGATGGAGAAAAGTCACCGTCATTTGTCTTTATGTAAGTATGGAGGTTATCTGCGCCCATAAAACAAATTATATATAAAAATTGTTTAACTTTACCTAAAATAGGTTCTATTTTAAATGCTTTTTAGTTAAAATAAATTCAATATTTATTATTTGATATTCATTTATCTTGGGGATAAAAGTCACCGTCACTGCATCTAAAGATTAAAGAAACTTTAAGAATTTTTGCTCTTTCTAACACTTCTATCAAAATTCGTGTAATAAAGTAACTTTAAGACTGATCTATCAAAACTTAATAAAGGTTCCACCTCTATTAAAAATTAATGGTAAAAGAAAAGAAACTACATTTGACGAAAGATACATTATTTCAAGTACGTACAAACGAACTAAACGATCCCAACCTGTAAGTATCAGACAAGAAGTGGTCGAACGCCTGTACTATCTGTTCGGAAAAAGCATTCAAAGCGTTCAAAAGTGTTCAAAAACTTGGTATTGCATCCGACTATTTCTTTCTTCAGGCGGCGGAAATTGTTTGGTTGTGGAAGCCTGATATTGAAAAACAAAAGTTTTTAATTAACTCTACCTGACGGTGAATTTTGTCCAAAAATTATATGAACTGTTATGCATATTTTTAATAATTTGTTTAATACGTATGAGAAAAAGGAGTTAATTAAACTAAAATAATATTCAAGTGAACCATTTTTATATCCCAAATGTTTTCTGAGCATTAGACATTCTGTCACATAGATGTCGATGACTTTTGTCCATGTGTATACAAGCATTTAAAATTTTATTTCAATTTCATTATAAATCAGAGAGTGGAGTATAATTTAATTTTCCTAAACTTTGAACTTTAAGTAGTTAACCCAAATTATAGACCATTTGAAAATTATAAAATTATTTGCAATTTATTGAAATTCACATTTTCCATCTCTGTACCAAGACAATTAATCTTCATAATTTCTATTACCATTTAAAAATATCCCTCTCTGTCTTAACATATATTTCTCGATATGCAAAAAAGTTTTATACGGATTTGGTTGCGCTTTTTTATGTCACGATTAAAACGGCGACAACTACAACAAATAACAAAAGTCGTTTAGTAACTTTTATTATAAAACTAAAAAAAAATTATTATATTGCAGCACCTGCATTCAACTCAAAATCCCCACAAACACTCTCATTTAGAGGATCTTTTACCTCTAATAAATGGGGAGTTATATGCACAATATAAAAGTGCTTATTTGATCTCCTCTAAATGTAATAAAAAAATCTTCAAACGTGTGAGAGATAAAAGAAAGAAAAAGTTTTTTAAATGGGAAAAATCCTGATAGCGCAACAAATTTGTTTTGACTTGACACGAATTATCATTGAAATTATGAATTTTTTACTTACACTAAATTATACACACTTGTAAACAATTATGATGAGATCGGAGGGGTGATATTTTAGTAAGAAAAATTGAAAATGAAAAGAAAATTAAAATAAGGAAAAAATAAATATAAAACTGTGGGTCAATGTTACAAGAATTTATGTGGAGATATAAATTAGAGAAATGTGTATTAATCAGTCTGGTATTTAAATAGAAATTAATCATATTTTACCAGGCTACAGATTTTTTTGTGGTTACTTCTCATCAGAATTCTTTTCTGAATGCCGACATCTCTTGACGAGATGGTGAGACATTCTAATCTCAAGTTAATATAGTAAAAGATCACTCTGATCAGACCCTGGCTATATTTTTGCAGACGAACTAGACAGAATAGAGGCAACTACAGGTTCTGTTCGACCCACAGGCTAATCTGACCCATTTACGATCAGAATTTGCTGTAGGCCTCAGAAAGGTTAAACTTCATACTCTTACCTCAGTCATCGCCGGTGTAATATTTCTTTTAACTAATTTTGTTGAAGTGGCAGAACCAGAGAAATGAGAGAGGAGACAATTAGTTATTCGACAAATGCTATTGTCTCTCACTCTCAGCAAATTTCAAAATTTTATTTTTAGTGCACTTTCGTAAAAAAATTATATTTGATTAAGTAAAATTAAATATAAAATTAAAATTTAATATAATGAAATTTGAATATAATATAGACACATTTTTCTTAATGTGGGACTATTTGCACATTTGCTTTCAAAATACCTAAAATTCCAATCCGAGGAAATCGTTTTTGAAAAATTTACTTTTTCAGTTAAACTCAAACTCTGACTCATAATTTTTTTCTAAATTTATGAGTCAGAATTTTACTTTGGTCTAAATATCTCTTAGACCACAAGAGATATCCAATGAATGTATTATAAAATGAAGGTGATTTAAAAAATCGTGCTTTTAAGGGTTCATTCTTCGACCCCAGGATCACTAGGAACGTGTTCTTCTTCAAAAAAATAAATAAATAAATAAAATTAACTGGAAAAAAATGTTAAGAATATCTGTGTGAAATTTCATTAAAAATATTCAGTGTATGCAGAATTATTTCAAAAATGTGCTTTCGGATCACTGTGCACAGATGACAGCAGTATTATTATTACGATCGTTAAGGCCCCTTTGACTCAGGATAACTTTCTAAGCTGTTTTAGCCATCCGTTCGTCTGGCTGGCTGAGTTTCCATATAAACCTTATTAACTAAATGCCGATCGCAATTTGGCAAAAAATATGTAAACCCTCGGGCCCTCATTTTCAGAAATGGGTCTAAATGAAAGTTATGACATATTGGAATAATCAAAATTTTTAGTTAAAATATTTTAATATCTAATGTGTATTAAGCCCGATTACGTGAGGAAATTTGCTTGGTGGAAGGGGGGGTTGTGTTTTTTGATGGTTTGTTCTACCTGAACTCTTGGACCTATCGTTACTTTGGCCCAAAAAATTCATCATGACATCGCTAAATTCTTTAGACTGTTCAAAATGTTAACCGCCGTTTGAAAATATTACAACGAGTTTCATACTTAACTGAACCTATTGAAATTGTAGATAATTAAACCTCTGATTCATCTAACCTTCTAGCATTTGAGTTTCAAAAAATCTTAAAGAAATAAATTAATATAATTTTATATCCATAAATTACTTAATTATTCTAAAATATTGTGTTAAATTTTATGAAGAAATTACATAATTTTCCATAACTCTCATACAAGACCGTTTCGCGAGTGACTAATAGATCCAGATTTTAATTTTATTATTATTTCAAATTATTGGTAGTTTTAAATAAATATAGATGATCAATAATTAAATTCCTTGACCAAAAAGAGAACATTATTACATATTTTAAGTCATTAAACAATAACTGTCTTCTACCAAATATCTTCTATTAACCTTTAAACGATTGGAAATCTTGTTTATAGTTGAAAAGTTCCATTGGACAAAAAGTCTGTAAATCATACTAATTGTTATAATTGAAGCAAATTGGTAGAAAATATTAAGCCAATTAATTTTGTTTATTATTTTTTTCTCCAAAAAAAGAAACGATTTAAGTATTTAGGCTTTTTTGACAAAACTTTACTGAAAAGCAAGCCCGACTATTTTCTACCCTACACCACATTGTTGGTTTTAAATGACAGCTACGATACATTTATGAACGACTCTCGTATAATTTGCTTTTTTGTTTTTATGACTAAATGTGAAGTACATTAATATGATACAAACATTTACTTAAAATTTATACGTTTGAAAAGGATTTTCTTTTGGGGCGTTATATCAGACCTAAAAGAAATAATGGACCGACCTTTGTATAACTGTGAACATCGATTTTAGATTGTATGGGAGCTAACGGAAATATTGGACCGAATATGACCAATTTCAATAAGCTAAAATGTACCAAATTTCATCAAGATTTCTCAAATATAATGGACAGACGCACGGACGGGCGGACATCTTTAAATCGACTTAAAAAATGATTTTAAGTGAAGTGGTGTACTTTAAAGTGGGTATCAGATCACATATGGTGTATACCCAACCACATATGGTGGTGTAGGGTATACACATACTTAAGCTCTTTTTTTATTTTCTGCTCTAAAAACCAACAAATCATAAATGACATTTAATAATTTCTGTTAACGTTTTTATTTATTATCAGACATTTGACGTTTGATTTGAAATGAATTGAAGAATGGATTTATTTTACGCACTTTTCTTCTCTTCTTATTCAGGTTTTACTGCTTTTCAAGTAAAGAAAAATAATAATCGGACAATTAAATAAAAGTTTAATTGGTTTTTAGGGGAAAAATGAGGTTTGTTAATAAAGTTTTGTTGGTTAATGGTGATTTTTATACCTTCCAACATCACAAGTGATGAAGACATTCCATATGTAACGCTAATAATTAATCATATCAGATCCCATAATGTATATGTATATTCTTGCATCAAATCAAAATCTGAGCCGATTTAGCCCGTCTTTATGCATGTTGTTGGCACTCTGACATCCATAATAATCGTGAGAGATCAATGAAATTTGCCCCGAGTATTTGTTACAGTCCTACGAAGTTTCATATTTTAAACCAGCAAAATCGGTTCAGTTAATTATAAGATATAACCGATATCTTCAAGCAAAAAACTTTCATCAAATTGTCAACCATAAATCAAACTACGAATGAAATTTTTCCCTCTCTCTATCTGCTGTTACCACGTTCACAGCCATAATAATTGACAAAGCTCAATTAAATTTGCTCAGATTATTTGTTATTCCAAAAATCGGTTCAATACGAAAACGTTTTTGCCAAATATATAAATAATTTTATGACATTAAGTAATCTGAGTGATAATTAAGAAAACTTTTTTATATTGTATATGTTGGTGAGTGTATGTGTGAGTGTGTATGTATGAAACATAACGTATTTACTTTACACGTATTGTGGTGTAGGGTATTGAATTCGGCATTCTTTTTTGTTTCATTATTTGTGATTCGTCATGCCGTTTAATTTGGCAATAAATACAAGAAATAAGAAAAATAACCACAATTAAGGTGCCAAGTTCAAAATTTAACAAAATAATTAAATTAAATATAAGAAATCCTTAAAAATCTTAATATCAGACAAAAATTTTTTCCTTTTTCATTCTTATTAACCTGAAATGATGTAACAATTGAAATATCACTTCATTTAATTCCCTCAATCTTGATTGACTCTAATTGTTTTATTCATCTCTAAACAACCAAACAAAAAACGTTTAAGTTTTCTTTAAATTATTTCATTTAGATTTCTGATTTTGTTTCCAAACGAAAGAAAAGTGTTAAATTTCATCAGTCCTCGAACACATAAGACCTAAATGTCGTCATCTTATCTCTATTTTTTCTAGATAAAGCAAAAAAAGAGAGTAATTGTATTCTTTTATTTATTTATGATCCGTAACACAATTGAAAATCTTTTGAATAAAAGTTTTTTTGAGGAAAATATAAAAAAAAAATCCCACGCTCTTTTTTGGGAAAATCAGCGGTAGCACATCATGATAGACTTCTAATCCATATAATCCATATGTCTATTATAGGGAATCATGTTAAATGCCCTCTAGATATGATTTCAAATTAAGAATTGTAACAGTTTCTTAAAAATAATATTTATTTTTTACTTAATTTTTATTATTTATTTCATTATTTGTTTATCATCATACCGACAGAATGAATGTTAAGGAAATTGATACTTTTTTGAATGATTGTTAGGGAGAAATGATAAGTAATTAAGGTCGACTTTTTAAAACTCTATAATTTCGATAAAGAACATTTTTAAGGTTTCAAAAATCAATAAAATGTAATTTGAAATAAAATCTATTTATATCAAATCATCGTTTTTTAGATCGATATTTGACTTATATTCACAAATATTTCTCTTAGTGTAAATTATCATAATTGATTGACAAATGTTTAGTTTCTGTCACATTATAATTAAAAATATTCCCAATTCTTGTCATCTAGAAAGGTTTTTTTTAATGGAAGAATCTAGAGATTCTCAAAAATCGTGGATATATATGATTTATTATCTTAGAAAGAAAGTACCTTTCAATGTAGGAGATAGGGAGAGGGTCAATTAAAATCCAACCTTTTAAAAGGAATCATTTCAATGCCGCACAGCGGAACCATTTATTTTTTGGACATAACTAATGAATATTTTTAATCAAATTTTAAACTTATAATCGTGAGATGCTTTCCAGTAGTTTTGGAAGGTAACCAACTTAAGAGGTCTGCCCCAAGTCTCCTAGAAACACTTGGAATTTAAGCTCTTCCAAGTCAATAGCTTAACAGCTAATGCATGTCGATGTTAAGTTTTATTAAGAAATATTTACCAATTCTGAATTTCGAGAATTAAATCCCAAATAAGGTTTTCGGGACTTCCGTGTGTGTCAGTTATTTATAGAAAGAACTAAGTGTCTGTTACTTATCACAGTAAAAACATTTAATTTTCTTGAACTTTATTTATTGGACCGTAGAAAGTTAATGAGGTCAAGGGGTAAGATACGTCCTATACAATAGTTATCTACCATAACGGTTCAAGGGGATATGTTTGCTCCAAATGCAAATATATAATAATTTATTATAATTATCCAAGGCGGAATGGTCAGCAGAAGAATACTTTCAAGTCAAGAAATCTAGGTTCAAGGGAGATATAATTATCTGCAATTGTCTGGAAAAGTCTTTAAAATCGTTTAAGTATATAAAATGTTATAGAACGATATCTCAGACTATCTTTATTTTAAACTTTTTTATGGTACTAAATCGTAATTTTCTTTTTAAGGCATTTAAGCCCTAAACGTATCTTTAGAACATTATTGTACGCTTTGAAAATCTAACAGGATTTATATACATCTTCCCATTTATTATACAAAATCTACATTTGCTGTTTTTGACTTAAAATTTCTAACAGCTTTTATACGATCGACGACTAAAATGGGTGACAATGTCATTCTATATATGACGCCAACAAAGGAATCATCTAAGATCACATAAAGTAATTTGGTGGCAGCTATTTCCGACTGTCTGTCTGTTGTTGGCACGCTAATTTGCTACTGTTCCTAATTGTTTTTTACTAAAAGCCCGCAAAATGGACTGATTTTTGATATAATCTCTTAAATCTGTTAAAACTGAAATTTTAAAAGAGGACAATGACTAAACGGTGCATTCCATTTTTATGAAATTTAGCACGCAAATGTTCTTTTGAGTGCAAATGTTGCACACTGGATGGGGAACGAAAAAGTTTCGACACAAATGGCATTATCAGAGAGTTTTGCACCTTGATAGAGCTGTAATAACTGATTATTGTAAACTACAAAAAAATGGATTGGAGCAAGAGAGAGAGAGAGTGGTATCCATTTACAAACAAAAAATTAATATCGCATAACTCTCTAAAATATAATTCTGAAAACGTTACACCATTTTTTGTAACTTTTTAAAAAATCTGCTCTGCTGGAAAAGCTTTAGATGAATATCATTGTCATGTCCCTACCATTATTTCTGAGTGATCGTGGTGGATTCGGGATAGCCGAATATAACATTTTTACTTGTTTGAATTATACTTGGAGCCTTTTACTTCCTTTAAGTTCTGCTACAAATAATCAAAACACTGACCAGAAGTTGCTTTGTGTTTGGTTTCTTTGTCTCTTCTATAAAGAGAAGTCCATATTTCAAAAACTGGAATTGGAAATATTTTGACCAAGCTTTTGTGGGACTTTTTATTTTTTTTTAGCAGAAACTTCTTTTTATTGATCATTTTTATCAAAGTAATTGATAACTCATAGACAATATTCAAAGATGATAAGATCACAAAAGATTTTGTTTCCGAAAAAGATTTCAAGGCTGAAATTTCAATCATTAGAGCAATTATATAGTAGAGCTTTTACAAGTAAAAGTTAAGATATAATAAAAGTTCAAAAGCCTCTAAAACCCTAACACAACCTTTGATAAATGACATCTGATTTAGACAACATGATTTAAAATTACAAAATATACAATTTTTCATCTCCCCACAACCTGTTACAAGTTGATCAAAAAATCTCATATGACCCATTAATCAAGAGAGAACCACTAAGCGATTGAAAAATTTATCCAAGTCATAGAATAAACACAACTCAATTTATTTACAGAAAATAAAAACTTTATTTTTTTTAATTTATAAAATCCAAGAAATCAGTCAATATCAGTTTTTGTTTTTTTTTTTAAATCTACTTCTTCTCTCTCTTTACGATCGTTCCAATCATGTAAATTGATACTTTTATATTCAGTCTCATTCATTCATAGATTTCATAAAACTACAAATAGAAGATCAATGGATGACATGACATTATGTTATGGAATGAAATTGATGTTTATTTATGACGGCAAAATGTTGGAAGAGGAAGAGTATAAATGATATAAAGAGAAATTGTTAAAGATAACAACATTTGTACGAACTAGACATTGTGACGTTTAGAAAAGATCGGTTAAAATAATAAAAATAGAAATATAAAAATAATTCCTTGAGGAGTTAATTCTGGAGTTTTTTTGGGTAAACCAGATGACATCAACTGTCTTATTAATGTTATTTTGTAACGACTCTTGTTGATGTGTCAATGACTTGTTTAATTGTCATTTGAATGAAATTAATTTTTAATAAATTATTCCCGCTTTTTCTTTAATCCTCAATATTTTTGTAAGCCCTACATACATACAAGCGGTGAATGAGGGCATATAAAGTTTAACTTTTCATATGTAACAAAAAATATTTAGTAATTGTAATAAAAGATCTAACGGTGCCCACATGGTGCATATATACTGATGCATATTCCTACAAACGCACATAACTTTTTTCAAACTTGCCTTATCTTCATTATTGACTCTGTCAAAAGCAAAAGACTTTGCATTTGTTTTTGACATTATTTGAATAAAATTTACGGTCTTGTTAACCCACAAATTATCTATTGGCTTTAAGTCCGAACTGTAAACCACCATTCAAACAGACTGATGCTGTGTTCGTTAAACCTTGATTAGGGCTGTGGAATATAAAATTTTCATCCGTTTTTAATGCGAATTTGAGACGATTTAAGGCTTCTTCCATTTTTATACCCTCCACCACCACAAGTGGTGAGGGTATATTAATTTTGTCATTCTGTATGTAACGCCAAGAAGGATATATATTATTGCATCAATGTATATATATTATTGCATCAAATCAAAAACTGAGTCGATTTAGCTATGTCCGTCTGTCCGTCTGTCTGTTGGAAACATTCTCACGCCTAGAGTAATTGACCGAATTCAATAAAACTTGGCCACATTGTTTGTTATTGTCCTAAGCAGTTTGCTATTTAAAACCAGCTATATCGGTTTATAAGCAAGGAAGTTATAGACCGATATCTGAAACAACCTCAAAATTTAAAAAATGAACTCTTATAATTTCTTCTAAAAATGTAATTGGACTTAAACAAAAAATTAATTTTAGCATACAATTACACGTGCTTCATCACCGTGCCAAAAATTATCAAAATCTGATTAACCGGAAAAAAGTTATAGGCTATAATATGCAAAATTTTGATACACCCCACTCTTTGTGTCATATGGACCGCAATTTTTAAGATAATTTACTAAAATTTGTCACAACTAATTTTTTAACCTTTCTTAATATATGTTATAAATTTTATTTACATTGGTCCATATTTTGATATAGCTCCCATATAACGCCCCTTCCCGGAATATTATTTATAGCTCATAAAACTCTTAAATTGGAACCAATTCTATTGAAATTTGGCACAAATAATTTTTTAACTATTTTAAATATATGTTATAAATTATATTAACATGGGTCCATATTTTGAAATAGCTCCCATATAAGGCCTTTCCCGGAATATGATTTATAGCTTATAAAACTTTTAAATTTGAACTAATTCTTTTGAAATTTGGCACAATTATTGTTTCAACTATTTTAAATATATATTGTGAATTTTATTAACATGGATCCATATTTTGATATAGCTCCCATATAAGGCCCCTTCCCGGAATTTGATTTATAGCTCATAAAACTCTTAAATTGGAACCAATTCTATTGAAATTTGGCACAAATAATTTTTTAACTATTTTAAATATATGTTATAAATTATATTAACATGGGTCCATATTTTGAAATAGCTCCCATATAAGGCCTTTCCCGGAATATGATTTATAGCTTATAAAACTTTTAAATTTGAACTAATTCTTTTGAAATTTGGCACAATTATTGTTTCAACTATTTTAAATATATATTGTGAATTTTATTAACATGGATCCATATTTTGATATAGCTCCCATATAAGGCCCCTTCCCGGAATTTGATTTATAGCTCATAAAACTCTTAAATTGGAACCAATTCTATTGAAATTTGGCACAAATAATTTTTTAACTATTTTAAATATATACTATAAATTTTATTTACATGGGTCCATATTTTGATATAGCTCCCGTATAAGGCCCCTTCCCGGAATATAATTTATAGCTTATAACACTTTTAAATTTGAACCAATTCTATTGAAATTTGGCACAACTAATTTTCTAGCTATTTTAAATATATGATATAAATTTTATTAACATATAAATATGTGTTATAAATTTTGTTAACATGAGTCCATATTTTGATATAGCTCCATTATAACGCCCCTTCCCGAGTTAATAAAGACCAATTCTATTGAAAGTCGACACAATTATTTTGCTAACTGTTCTGAAGATATTATATTAATTTGCCCTGTATCGGTACAAATTTTCCTATAGCTCCCTTATAACGGGATTTTCCGGAAAACGTTATGAAATTTATCAATTAAATTAGAAAATTCTGTAGTGAAGTTGAGATTTTGTCATCAAAAACATATATTTATTTATAAGAAACAAAAATTTTCACATAAAATAGCACCTAGAACATTTGGTTGCATGAATAAAGCAAAAAACAAGACAAAGAAAAATTCTTATTTACTTTAAAAATAGAAAATAAAGAAAAAATTAGATGCGTTTATAGGAATATGCTCCAGTGTATATATAATGAATGAAACCGGAAAAACTATACATTCTTATTTCACATTAATATAAATTCTCCAAAATTATATCTAAATTCATTTCTGATCCATCCGTTATCACAATTGTACCAGTTATTATTATCGGTTGCAATTTCGATAATTTTTAGTGATTTTGATCAAAATTAGTGAAATTCCAAAAATCATATCGTCAAAAAATTCTAATAAAATAAAAGTCCCACTTCAAACTGTTCCAGTTATTAAAAAGTGTCAGAAAAAGCTAAATATTGATAATGAAACCTGGTTCGAAAAGATAATATCAAGAAAGTTGTAGGCATTTTGAAAAAGCTTTTCAATTTAGAGTCTTAATTTGCGAGGCATATGTTATGACAGATTTTGAACAGTTTCCGCGCCAAACATTTTTATACTGTTTGAGTATAATGTCCAAAAATCCTAATTTAAAATGTTTTCAGAAGGCACAAAGTGATCTATGACAAAGCTAATATGTTCTCTTCACCACTTGTGGTGGAAGATGATATACAAATCGATTAGTCCCCTGGTCTCACAGGAGTATTTGAGATGAAATGAAAATATAACTTCTTGATTTAAGTGAAATCTCACACAGTGATAGTGGAGGTATAGAAAATTTTATGTTCTGAATCTGGACTTAATGACTTATGTACCAAGTTCCTTAATTTGAAGACTTTGGATAATAAAATTTTTTCTTAAGTGATTTAAATTCATTCTAAGAATATAAAATAAGGGAATATAAAACTGAGTTCAGTACCTTTAAATGTAGAAACAACTTAAATTATTAAATTTTTTTTAGTTCTTTATCACTTAAAATACACTTATAGCTAAAGTCTTGGGCATATCAGCTTCACACACATAATAGGCCGATTGAGTGCATATCCAATCGTTCATTTGATATTTAGGCTTTTTATACCATAAATGTGCACAATTCTCACGACCTCCGCCATTGTCCGGTTGACCAATCGACCAATCGGCATAAATAATAGGTTTACCGGTACGGTACCAATAAAAGTCACCTTCGGCATGTAAATCAGAACCAGATATCCACCACCATTTATCAGTAGGATAATTTGCAATCAAATAATTGGATAAAGCGGTTATTTCTTCAGCACTATCAAAAGAGACCAAGAAACTACCCAGAGAACGACAAATTAAAAGTGCTTTATACCAAGAGGTCTGAACGGAAACAGAGAAGGTGATTGAAAGGTGAAACGATTGAACTTTTTTAACTGACCTTATTCTCGCCAAAATGATAAAATTTGTTGCCGATTTCAACAAATCGCTCAGTTTTTAAATCCATAAAACCTTAAAAAATTATTTAAAAAATGTTAATTTTAAAGAGTTTTGGAAAAACGTACCTTCAAAAAGTTTATTGAAAACTTCGGTAGCACGATGAGCTGTGGAGGCCGAGGACAATGTTAGGTATATAATAATATATAAAATATATCGCTGCATTTGTTCTTAAACGTGTGTTTTCTGTTGAATTTCAAGTGAATATAATTAATATATTTAATGAGTTCTTAAAACAAATAAAATATAATGAAATTTATAATGAGCGTATTTAATTAAATTTAATAGAGTACGACCGTCAATTCTAACAGAATGTTAGAAATCATATTAAAACCAGTATAAATTTATAGTCGGTCAAGTCTTTCAAGTACATCATATGTATGAATATAAACAGTGCCCATAAAAAGTTATGGAACGTTGTTTGTTTAACTTAATTTTCAAATTTCTGTTTAAATAAGATTTTTGAATTTTTAAAACTATTTTCTTCGGGTGGGTTATACAGTCGCTTTTAGAAATTATACTCCTAATGATGAAATTTTGAACCCGTTTCGGAAACCCTACCATTAAAGTTTATAAAGTACTTTCTCTCACTTTTCACCCTTCTTCGTTTAAAAATGTCCCCACATTTTTTCTGCTCTTCAATTCTATTTGAACAAAAGCCAAATATTTCTTCACAGGCCTTAGCTTTGGACAGTCTGGAGGATTTGCCTCTTTTGAATCAAATTCCACATTATTATGCTTGTACAACTTAAGAGCTTGTTTGCCATAGTGACAGGATGTTAAGTCAGGCCAAAAATAAGTGGGCACATTATAAAGTTTAAATCATCGAATCAGTCTTTTATTTGAACATTCCTTCATGTAAATGTTGGTATTATAGAGTCCGTTGCAAGAAATGATTGGCTTCTTTTGCTGCAAATACATATTGCTTCCCATACCATGAACTCTTTGGGACATTTTGACTGCAATTGGGTCTTCAGAATTACCTCAAGCATCAGCAACATATAATTTTTGACGAGGAAGTTGTGAAAGATCTGCTAGAACATATGTTTCTTTGTCTGCTATGCAGATTTTTGTACCAAATAGTCTGAACAGTGTTCTAATTGTGATGCATTCTTATCGAATGTGTTGGGATCTCTTTTGAAAACGATTTCTCTTTTTTCTTATATCCAGTATCATGTTTACTGTCAACGGAAAAGTTCTCCCGGTACTGTTTTATAACATTGGAAATAGTTTGATGGCAAACCTTTAAATGCTTGGTCAACTTTGTAGGACCAGGTTTGGCTTTGTTGAAATTTTAGTACGCACTTTTTTATGATCACGGATTTAATCAACAAATATTTATGTGTATGACAAAAACATAATAACTGACTAAATTTTACAAAGGTAACTCAATCCAAAAAATTCAATTATTCTTGTGTTAAAAATTTTAAAGAAAAACGTGTGTTAAGAATTGTATGATATCACTCCCACAACGTGATATTTGGAAGTAGAGGTTGTATGGGAGCTATGGAAAATTGTTATGATTATGATTATGATATATGCAAAATCAATCCTTTTTTATCCCTTAAAGCGAGAAGAGAATCTTCCAATAGTTCGCGATATTAATTTTTTTGAAACAAAACAAATTTTAGATTTGCCAACTTTAGAAAATACTGCCCAAGTCACAACAGTACCACCATCGAAATTACTTTTCGACGTCTGAACATCGGACGGTCCAAAGAAATTACCTGTTACCACTCCTCTGTCCATTTTACTCTTTTTGGTGCGATTTTTATACGATTTTCTTTATGCTGTTCTATAGCATTGACTTGCACTTTGGTTTCATCCCATTTTATGTTTTCATCTCTTCATAAAATCAGAGCAACGTGTTTGGAAGTCACAGGAAGATCTAGTATGTTCTTTATTTGGGTAGAATAATTTGTCTGTTTGTTAATTTTGTGTTTTCCTTGGAAGGTTTTCGAACACCATAATTCTCACCTTATTTAAAGAAATTTCGCACCACACTGTCGATACGTTTAACTTTACAACCAATTTTTCTATTGGAAGAACCTTTCCTAAGTCATCTTTAAACGTAATGAAATTTATAGATTAAATTAGAAAATTCTGCAGAGGGATTGAGATATTGTCATTGCGTTTATAGAAATATTCCACATCACATGAATAAAGCATAAAAAAACATTAAGAAAAAAATCTTGTTTACATTAAAAAGCACCGTTAAATTAGCTCTCATCAAACAACTTCAACTATAATTTTGGATGAGAATAACATAGATAAAAAACAACAAATTGGAATGCATTTATAAGAATATACATCAGTGCAGCTATAAAAGTTTTCTAAACAGTTAGTTAGTACTTAGAGGAATAGTACAGATTATATATAAAAATGAATCTGTGTTTGTTTGTCTATTTGTTTGCTTGGAACTTATAAACAGCCGAAAGTAACAAAGGCTATAAAAAATTTCTATGGGACCAGGGGATGAGGTTCCCCCTGTACAAAGCAAATACTGATTATCGAATATAAAAAGAAAGCAAGAATTTTCAAATTCGATTTCAATTACTTCTTCAAGAAACAGTTTTACTGGACCAAATGTAGGACGGGTAAAAATTTTATAATCGAATATCTAAAGAACTATAACAGCGAGAATTTCGAAATTTGGTTCCAACTATTTTTTCAAAGAACTTTCTAATGAGGCAAAATATGAGAGGGATAGGGTCAGGGGAAGTGGTAGCCTCCATACAAAGAAAATGTTGATAATCTTATATCCAATAAATTATTCTAAGTAACTGTTCTACTGGACAGAATGAAGGGCGGATAGGATTTCAAAGAAATTTGTCGATTATCGAATATCTGGCATTATTTCTCTAATTGGACCGCAATCACTTCTCAAGAATTTGCTTCACTAATCAAAATATAGGACGGGTAGGATCAAAAGAGGAGGTACTGCCTCAAATATTAATTATTAAAGCAAATATTATTTATCGAATTAATATTTTCTTTTTATCTAAAGATCTTTTTTATTGTCAAAAATGTAGGACGGATAGGACCATGGGGAGCGGTACCACCCACTTTATAAGGACAGCAAAGCGCACAGGATCTTAGCTACTAAACTATAAACTCTTTTTCCGAATTTATTTTCTCTGGTTCAGATACAGAAATTCTGTACTGCATTTGAAATTCGTCAAAGCCGCGTCATATCTCCAACTCTCACTTGTATGTTTCGTTTTTATTATTTTTTATTTTGTTGTCATTTCAATTGGAAAATATAATGATCATTTACTTTACCTGTGAAAGGAGTGGTGTAATAATTGTAAATGTGTTTGTATTTTAAATATCTTCATATGTATGTGTTTCTCTGTGTCTGTTGGTTTTATTTTAAAGAAAATTGGTTTCTATCATTTGTTTATGTGGTTTCTTATTTTTTTCTTTATCAGCTTTTTAACTAATTTGAAATGACATTGACATGTTAATGTTGTTTTATATCTTAACAATATGTTTTTTTGTTTGTTGTTGTTTTTGTGATCACATAAATAATTTTTTTCTCTCCTTTTTTTTAATTTCTACAATCATGTTATTTTTTACGATTATTATTATTAGAGTTTTATTATTAACATGTCATGATGTTTTCGGGTTTTTTTTTATTATAATCAAATTTCTAATTTCTTCTAAGAAATAGAAAATTAAACTTATTTTGAGTTAAATTATGAAATTTGAAAATATTTGGGGGATTAAATTAAGACAGTAGCTTTTAGAAAAGGGAGATAAATTAAAGGAATAAAAGTAATAAATATGTGAATATTCGAATAATATATTCGAATATTCTATATCTCTTAAAGACAGGTGTAGATCAGATGTTATCAATAATTGTCTGCCGTTACAAATTTTCAAATTCATAACAATGAATTTATCTTTTTGCACTGACCATATCCAGCGGTATCTAATTTCTGGTTGAAATCCCGTATTAATATTCAACATTAATTGAATATTAATACGGGGTTTCAACCGGAGATTAGATACTCCTCAATATAGGATTTAGATATATTGTTGTGAAATAAAGAGGATCAATTACCAACCACGTTGTAAATTATCCTTGTAACAACAAGTCCTCGTGAATTTTTTTTTACAGAGGTTTTAACAAATTTAAAAATTATAATTATTTAAAATTTAATAATTTACAAAAATAATTTTGTAATTGTTTTAATTTTTCTTTAATTATTAGATTTTATAAAATTATGGCGAATATTTTCCAAACATTAAAGCGAATTTTTTTAAAATTTTTGATGAAAATTTTTTGTAATTTAATTTTTTTTATGATGATTTTTTTGTTTTTTTAATTTTTGCAAAAATTTTAATAATTTTAATAAAATACTTAATTTTATGAAATTTTTCTGCCATAAATACAATTTGAAGTGAAATTACTTAACAATAATTTTCGATCGTATTTGTGTAAAAAAATTTATTATTTT
The DNA here is from genome assembly GCA_004302925.2 of Cochliomyia hominivorax. Taxonomy (NCBI): domain Eukaryota; kingdom Metazoa; phylum Arthropoda; class Insecta; order Diptera; family Calliphoridae; genus Cochliomyia; species Cochliomyia hominivorax. Next base: position 48,209,070 of record PYHX02000495.1, read on the forward strand.
TTAATTATTGAAATTCTTTTTAATGAGACATTCGATTTTGAGTGAAAAATATGTGAAAATTTTTAATTTTTTCTAAAAAATTTAATTATTGGAACTCATGTAATAAATTATGAATTTTTATATTTGTTTTTTGTAAAAATTAAAGTTTTTTAATATAAAACAGATTTTTGTTAAAAATATTTTTAATTTGTTTTTTTTTTTTTTTTTTTTTTGTAAAAATCGCAATATTTATTAAAAATTATAAAAAAATCGAAATTCTGTGGAAATTTTAATTTTTGTAAAAAATTAACTTTAAGTAAAAAATTTAACTTTTGGTAAAAAATATATAATTTTTAATAAAAAAAAGTTTAAACAAAAAAAATAATTTTAATAAAAATGTTTAACTTTATAACCAATTTTTTTATTTAGAAAACATCGGTCATAAAAAATTTCACTAGGATCTTCTGTAGATCAGACAGAAATGTCATCTTAACGTTATAAAATTTATAGATTAAATTAGAAAATTGTGCAGAGAAATTGAGATATTGTCATGCGTTTATAGAAATATTCCACATCACATGAATAAGACATAAAAAACTCATGTAATAAATTATGAATTTTTATATTTTGTTTTTTTTGTAAAAATTAAAGTTTTTAATATAAAACAGATTTTTGTTAAAAATATTTTTAATTTGTTTTTTTTTTTGTTTTGATAAAAATCGCAATATTTATTAAAAATTATAAAAAAATCGAAATTCTGTGGAAATTTTAATTTTTAGTAAAAAATTAACTTTAAGTAAAAAATTTAACTTTTAGTAAAAAATATATAATTTTTAATAAAAAAAGTTTAAACAAAAAAAATAATTTTTGTAAAAATATTTTTTAGTAGAAATTAAATTTTTACCGAAGTTTTAAATTTATAGTTAAATAATATTTTTTAAATAAAATATAATTTTAATATAAAATTGAAAAATTAAGTTTTTAGTATTTTTCGTTAATAATTTTATCTTTTTTATTTTTTAATTTTGTTTTATTATAATTATTACAATATTAAGTTATAATGTGGAAGTTTAAGATTTTTATTAAATTTATTTTAGTAACATTTTGGAACTATGAAAACTTATAAAATGACAACTTTTTTATTTAAGATCATCATATTTATGATGGAACCATTCGTTCAAAAATTAAAATTTTAAAAACCATTTTGTTTTCCAAAAGAAGATTTTAAAAAGGGAAAGTAGTTTAATGATATTTGAAAATTCTTTATTTTCTGGAACAAAAATGTTCTTAGTTTTTTCCATCTGCACTTTGCATTACCAACAGTTGGTCCCACATAAGGGCCCTTATGTGGGACCATTATGAACCGATCATGTAAAATCTTTAAGATTTATATGAAATACATTCATATCGAATTTCGAAATCGTAATCTAATTACAATTCAAATTAATCGGAATTTATCTTATGGCCAACTAACACAAAAAAGTCCCATTCTTTCATTAGGAAAGAACTTTTATAATTTTGGTCATGGTTTTCAAGCATTTACTACATATATTAATCTTTTTTGAATATAATTAAAAATGTCTTATTAATTTTTATATACAGTTATGGCCAAAAAAATTAGGTCAAACTTTTGTTCTGTAATTTTGTTTATTTTCTCGAAAAAATTTGGATTGAATTTTAAATATTTTTGTACATGATCGTAGCAAATAATCTTTATTAAGTCACTATCAAAAGAATTTAGTTACAACAAAACCAATAACGGTACGTATAATCCAAGCTTAAAATTCGTTAGTGTAAGTTAGGCAATATGGGTGATATAGATCCATGAGATATCTATCGCGGTAATAATCTGATTTCATGGAATCTTTATCTTATCTATATCCCTTAAAACGATATAACAAAATTCCAATTTACCTTTAAGTATACTGTTATCCAATATCGAAAATAATTAAAAAAATTCAATGAGTTTTGAAAAAGTATCAACTCAAAAGAAATTTAAGAAATCACAACGCGTGTTAAAAAATTTTATGCAATGGAAATCTTGCCAAATACCCCTGGCCTTGTCCGTTCTAAAATTTTATTTAACCTTTGCATTGAATGGGAGCTACCTCTTCCCTTGATCCCTACCATCCTATATTTTGTCCAGTAAAACTGTTGAATTTGAACTTTCGCTGCTATAATATTTTGGATATTCTATAATCATTATTTGCTTTGTATGGGGGGTATCCCTATCCCTCTCCCCTATCGGTTCTACATTTTGTTTACTAAATAGTTACTTCAGAATGTGATTGGGATCAAACTATTAACTCTCGCTGTTACAGTTCGAATACTCCCACTTTTACAGTTTTTTTTTTTGATATAAGATAATTAATATTTGCTTTGTATGGAAGTACCTTTACCTTTGATCCTACACGTCCTATATTTTGAACAGTGCAACAAATTTTTGAGGAAGTATTTGGGGTGGAATTTGAGAACTTTTGCTATTATATGTCTTTAGATCTTCGATAATCAATATTTTCTATATATGGGGACACCTCTCTCCATGATTCTATCTGCCCTTCATTCTGTCCATTAAAACAGTTACTTGAAAAATTTATTGGAACCAAATTTGAAAACTCTTGGTATAGTGGTTTTTATATATTCGATTATCAATATTTTCTGATCCTTAATAAAGTGATCGGGACCAAATAAGAAAATTTGTTATAAATCTTTAGATATTCGATCATGAAAATTTGCTTTGTATGGGGTCTACCTCTCCCCCGATTATATCCTTCCCAAGTTTTGTCTTGTAAAACAGTTCCTTGATAAAGTTTATTGGGACAAATTTGAAAATTATCGGTGAAGTGGTTCTTTAAATATTTAATGATCAATATTTCTTTGTATGGGGTTACCTCTCCCCGTGATTCTATTTGTCCTATATTTTGTAACTAAAACAGTTCCTTGAGAAGTGACAGAAACAAAAATTTAAAATTATCACTGTTATGTAACTTTAGATATGTGATATTCAGTATTTGCTTTGTACGGGGGAACCTCTATTCTTTCGGGTATATGGGGATCATTCTGTGAAAATTTCAGTTCCAGTAGTTTAGCTTTTATAACTCCCAAACAAAGAACTAACAACAGCAAACAAAGACAGATTCATTTTTTTAAATAAAGTTTCTCTATGATCGTGCACAAAAGTATTTCACTTTTAATCCAAATTTTACCGAAAAATTAAAGAAACAAACAAATTTTTAACACAGTTTTTGTATTTCTTAACATTTAAATTAATTTTAGTTAACATTTTAATATTTTTTTAGTTTACATTTTTTTTCATGTCTGTCACAGTGTTCCACACATCAATATTTTTCATCTGTACTTCAAAGATATTTTCGCAATAAATCAATTTATTTTCAAAATATCCCTAATTCAACTTCACCACACTAACACTTACACTTAAACATAAAATTTTCTCATTGTATCTAGAAGAGAACTTTTCGTTCTAACAAAAACATAAATATTTACTGAAGTATTTGAGTTCTATTTATTCTCTTTGAACACAAATGTATTCGAAATTCATTTGCTTTGAAAACAAATCTAAAGACAATAAAGAATAATAAAGAAGTTGAGAAAGAAATAAAGAAATATAAGTAAAATAATATTCACCACTTCAGTTATTATTTGTATCTCAATAAACTTTGTATCTGTGTATCTGTGTCTGTATAACAAGAGTATTTAAACTCCGCCCCTTTTTTACTTTATTATTTAACCATTGATTTAGTGAGTGTTAAATTTCCGTTTTTTTCTTTTGTTATTTTTGAACTGAATTGTAAGAAAAGTACAAAAAAAGAAGAATAATTTTGGTCCAGCTGCTTAAATAAAAAATGCAAAACAACTACAATTGTTACAGATGAAGAGTGCAAACTCTGGTAAAGAAAATGTTTGTTTTTCTTGTCTTTCTTGGGCAAACAAACTCTTGAAAAATTAGGGGCATCTTAACTTCTGTCATGGCTGTTTGAATTTCTTTATACGTATTGAATGTCCTTCTCTTTTTTTGTTATTATTTTGGTTTTTTAGACTGTCTATTGTGCTCTTGTTCTTCCCTTTTCTTTCTCTTATCTTATAAACCAAATTGTTTGGGTCTTACGATGTGTCAGTGAGATAAATTCCTTAAGTAAATTATTAATTAAATGCTTTTTATTTGGCTTTTTGCAAAATATAAATTATTGTCATGACAAACAAAATATTTGTTTTATTCTTAGATCGATTTTTTCTTTTGAGAATTGTCTAGTTTTCATTTGTGTGGGAGGTTTGTCTGGCTGCCTGGGTGGGTGGTATGCTGGTTTCCTTTTATAGATTTTTATTATGAAATTCTTAAATTTTTTTTTTGGAAATTTTTTGATTTCCATTTCCACTGTATTTTGAGTGTATAATTTAGTTGTTTTGTCTAGTTTTCAGGATGCAGAATATTATTTAAGTGATAATCATTAAAATCCATTTTATGCCTTTTTCATCGTTTTATATTCACTTCTTAATACTCTCTGGCAACAAAAGTGGTGAAGAAGGTATATTAAGTTTGTCATTTCCTGTGTAACGCTAAGAGGGAATCATCTAATGTATAGATTCTTTCATCAAATCAAAATCAGAGTCGATTTAGTTATTCCTTCTGTCCGTCTAAGGTTAATTCAATTATAATTGCAGTTACATTAATAACTCTTCACTCCAATTTTTTAATGATCCCAAAATAAGTTCAAAAAATAAAAAACTACTTTTTTTGAAATGTTTTAACATTTGCGAATCTTTGAGGCTTCATTGAAAGACACAATATCTCTTTTTGTAAAAAAGCAAAAAAAAACTAATTTGAAATAAATTTTAAAATAAAAATTTTAATTTTGAAATCAGTTACAACTGACCCCTGAACTAGAGCTAGTAAACTTGCTTGAGCAAAGTTTTATAGAGTTCAACGTCTAAATGATTCCTCGAAAATCTTTCTCCAAGAAATCTTATAAATCTTATGAAATGGCTCCTGGCTGATACTATATAAGTTCTCTTATGAAGGCGTTCTGCATGATCAAAACAAGTGATAGTCAGAGGGGCAAAAACTGGACTATAGAGTGTTTGAGCCAACAAAATTAGTTTTTTATTAAGTGTTCTCCTCAAATAAATTAATCGTCTTTGGCGGAAATCAACTGACTAGATTTTTGTATTTCACTATAGAAAAACAGAGATTTGATCCCTATAAATATACTGTGTTACCACAATGTCATTTCTTTCCATTATGGTTATCCAGCTTTGTCAATTTGAATAATGTATTATTCAAATTGAATAATATTTATTTCAATTAACTACATTTTTATTTACGAACTCAAAAAGTCATATTGAAAAATTTTCTTCAATTTAAAGAATTTACGAAAAATTCAAGAAAATTTTAGTAATGATGAATAAATTAAAAGTTTTAATTTTTCTAAATATTTCAGGACATTTTTTCTGTTTAGCATAGACTACACACAGAAAAAGAAATAAAGCAAAATCAACATTGAACATTGTTGATTTAAGATTGATTAAAAATTTTTCATTTATTTTAAATAGAACGTTTTCACATTTGTGGTGAAATAATATTGTACATATTAGATTCTTTTGATATCTTAATATATAAAAATGAATCTGTATTTGTTTGGAACCAACCACATTGTCCAGGAATTGTTTTAACTAGGGACGCATAGAATTAGGGAGAGAAAGAAGCCTCCACACAAAGACAATGTTAATAATCGTATATCTAAAAAAACACTACACCAGAGTTTTCAAATTTGGGTCCAATAAATTTTTTATATATGAGTTGCGGATAGAATCATGGAGGGAGGTGTCCTCCATAAAAACGAAATATTGATTATCGAATATCTAAGAACTATAACAGTAAATATTCTGTTCTCAAAACACTTCTTAACAAATTGTTCTACTGATCAAAATATAGACGGGAAAGGTACTCCCATATAAGCATAATAATTATCGAATATCTATAGAACTATAAAAGCAGGAGTGTTCAAATTGGTTCCAATTACTTTCTCAAGAATCTTTTTATAAGCCAAAATGAAGGACGGAGAGGACCAGGGGGAGAAATCCCCCATTTCAAATATCTTAAAAACTATAACAATGAAAGTTCTAAAATTCGGTTCCAAACAATTTTTCTGGACAAAATCTAGGACGGTTAGAATCAGGGGAAGAGGTAGTTTCCATGCAATGCAAAGGTTAAATAAAAAGCCAGGGGCATTTGGCAAAATGTCCATTGCATAAAATTTGTTTAAAATCACCTTGTGATTTGTGAAATTTCTTTCAAAATCTTGAACTGAGAAGAATGTTGGTGCAGCAAAGCGGAACGTGTAAAAGCTAATTAATATATAAAATTTACATCGTCAATTTTAGAAAATTTCAAGTAGTAAAAATTCAAAAAATATTCTTAAGAAATTGTTTTTACTGTGAACAATGTTAAATTAACATTTTTTTTCTATGAAGCAAATCATAACTGAAAAAAGTAAAATTTACATTACATTTGATTTTTTTTTTCTGTGTGCAATCGTTA
>PYHX02000495.1:48215704-48243118 GCA_004302925.2 Cochliomyia hominivorax
AAATTAAAAAAAGGAGAACATTTTTGAAATAAAATCTATAAATTTTCTCTAAAAAATCTTGAATAAAATTCAATTGATATCAGTTAAGTTCCATTATTCGATTTTTTTTTAATTTTTTTGAGAAAATAATGTTATTAATTTTCCTTATGTGAGTGAAAATAAATATGCAAAGTTAAATGTGTCACGTATTTAAATACGTTTTTTGTAAATATTCCATGTTTCTATCAAAAATTTAACAAAAATAAAAAATTGAATATATAACAAGTAAGAGTGCTATATTCGCTATGCCGAATCTTAAATACCCTCCACACAAATTCGTGTAAAGTAAATATAATTAGGTTCCATAGACACACATATACTAACAAATGTATATAACACAGAAAATAAATTAGTCATAAAATTAGTTACAATTTAAGCTATAAAATTTTTCTTACTGAACTGCCTTTTTTCTACCAAATTTCATTGAGCTCTGTTAATTTTTGCGGATGTGAGCAGACAAAGAGATTGACGAAAATCGACTGAGATTTCGACTTGATGCAAGAATTATACATTATGGGGTCTGGAATAATTCATTCTTAGCGTTACACACAGAATGACAAAGTTAATATTCTCTCTCTGCCACTTGTACTGTGGAGCGTATAAAACAAAAATATGTTTGTTATAAGCTCAAAACTGTTTTCCGGGAAGGGATCTTATATAGGAGCTACAGCAAAGTTTGGACCAAGATTGTTCATATTTATAATATGCTTTGATTATAGTTAGAAAAATCATTGTGATTAATTTTAATGGAATTGATCTTTAGTTAAATGTTTATAAAGTCTAATCCGTTTTCCTGGAAATTCCGTTATAAGCGAGCTATAGGAAAATTTGGACCGATATAGGGCAAATTATATAATATCTTCAGAACAGTTAGCAAAATAATTGTGTCGAACATTCAATAGAATTGGTCTTTATTACTCGGGAAGGGGCGTTATAATGGAGCTATATCAAAATATGGACCCATGTTAACAAAATTTATAACACATATTTATATGTTAATAAAATTTATAACATATATTTAAATAGTTATAACAATAATTGTGCCAAATTTCAATAGAATTGGTTCAAATCTAAAAGTGTTATAAGCTGTAAATCATATTCTGGGAAAGGGCCTTATACGGGAGCTATATCAAAATATGGACGTATATTAAGAATGGTTAAAAAATTAATTGTGACAAATTTTAGTAAATTATCTTAAAAAATTGCGGCCCATATGACACAAAGAGTTTGGGTGTATCAAAATTTTGCATATTATAGCCTATAACTTTTTTCCGGTTAATCAAATTTTGATAATTTTTTGCACGATGATGAAGCACGTGCAATTGTATGCCACGTTTATTGTTTAATTTCAATTAATTTTTTAGAAGAAATTATAAGAGCTCATTTTCGAAATTTTGAGGTTGTTTCAGATATCGGTCTATAACTTCCTTGCTTATTAACCGATATAGCTGGTTTTAAATTGCAAACTGCTTAGGACAATAACAAACAATGTGGCCAAGTTTTATGGAATTCGGTCATTATTCAAGGCGTGAGAATGTGTCCAACAGACAGACAGACGGACATAGCTAAATCGACTCAGTTTTTGATTTGATGCAATAATATATATATATACATTGTTGGGTTTGAGATGATTCCTTCTTGGCGTTACATACAGAATGACAAACTTTATATACTCTCACCACTTGTGGTGGTGGTGGGTATAAAAGGTTGTAATTCACTTTTAATTCTGCTAGAAAAAACATTTGACTTTTCTTAAAAAAATCGAAAAGACACCACTGGTTCTCTGAGGGACAACTATGATAGATGCCGGATAGAGGCATAACTCGTTTTTAAGAATATTAGCCATAGATATGATATCCTTATTTAGTTTTCTCCAAAAATCATTCGGAGTATTTTTAAACATTTTAAAATTTTTTTATCAGTTCTCTAAGGTTCTCTAAGGGATTTTGGTCTAACATGGACAAACCATGCCATGAGGCCTGCCTCATTTTTAAGTATTTAAAATTTTTTGTAAGGTTATTTGAAAAAATATTATATATGACATTTCAAGAAATATTTGGTGATAAACGTCGTTGAAATAAAAACAGTTTTAAGAACAAAAAATGTTATCTCCTTTTAAGGACATTTTTTGGAAGAATTTTCCTATCAAAATAAATTTAAAATTTTTGAATTTTATTTTTAAGGTAAAATTTCTAAGCACTTTCATTTTTATAAAAATAATTTCATCTGCATTTACTTTTTAAGGAAAATTAAAATTTTGTTTCTATAACTAAAAACTTTTAATAATTTTACTTTTAAAAAGAAATTCTTGCGGAATTACATTTAAGAGAAAATTCTTAATCATAAGAGAGAAGATTTTCAATGAATGACATTTTAATGGAATAAGATTTTGAAATTTTTAAAGTTTTATTTAAATAAATCTTAATTGTGCAAACAAGAATTTTTGGCGAGAAAAATTTTGATCAAATTAAAAAAAAGTGTTTGATTCGCTGATCTGTTCTATTTTACTTTGTTTTTAATTTCATTTTTATGTAAAAAACTTTATCACTAATTTTCTTTTCATTTTTCTTTCGGCATCAATATTAAAGGTTAATTCTAAAAATTGTCATTACAGCCAAGTTTAACATTTTCAACCTTTCTAATCATATATTCTCTCCATAGTGCAAACACAATTAACATTTTCACTATATCAACTCATTAAGAAAATCGATTTCACTTACCATTTTTTTTTCTTTCAAAATAAGCAATAAAAACCCGTTAATATGTACAAATTAAGAGGGAAAAAAAGACAAAATTTATAAATTAAAATTTAATTCTTGTAAATAATAACAAATAATGAAAAATGCCACTTTAAAGCAAAAATGTTTAAATTGATGCCAAATAATCCACCTAATGTTCAGTGATGCTTAAATAATTAAGCCGGATTTAAATGAAAAAAAAAAAAAAACTGGAAAAAATCATTTAAAATAAAAATCGCCAACTAATTTTCATTTAATAGGCAGCAAAGTAATTTTGTTCAACCAAACAAATTTTTTATATTTTTTTTATTTTAATTTTTTTGCCGTAAATAAACTTGATATTTTTTAAAGTTTTTTTATAAGTGTGAAAGGGGAACTCTAAGAGGGAAAGTTGCGATTTAAAATTCGCATTAATAACACATTTTGTAAGAAGTTTTTCATATATTTAGTTTTTTGTTTTTCAAGGAGATTAAAAATATTTGTTAATTAACGTATAAACGGCATTTGTTTAATTGAATTTAATAATATTTTTTGTTTATTTGATTATTGTTGCTGCTTTGTTATATAAATAACAACACATATAAATAACAACAATTATTTATTAATTTTCCTTAATGACAACAAACGCATCAAACATATACACAGATGGAGAAAAGTCACCGTCAATTTGTCTTTATGTAAGTTTGGAGGTTATCTGCGCCCATAAAACAAATTATATATAAAATTGTTTAACTTTGCCTAAAATAGGTTCTTTTTAAATGCTTTTTAGTTAAAATAAATTCAATATTTATTATTTGATATTCATTATCTTGGGGATAAAAGTCACCGTCACTGCATCTAAAGATTAAAGAAACTTTAAGAATTTTTGCCTCTTTCTAACACCTTGATCAAAATTCGTGTAATAAAGTAACTTTAAAACTGGTCTATCAAAATTTAATAACGGTTCCACCTCTATTAAAAATGAATGGTAAAGAAAAAAAACTACATTTGACGAAAAGATACATTATTTCAAGTGCGTACAAACAAACTAAACGATCCCAACCTGTAAGTATCAGACAAGAAGTGGTTGAACGCCTGTACTATCTGTTCAGAAAAAGCATTCAAAGCGTTCAAAAGTGTTCAAAAACTTGGCATTATATCCGACTATTTTTTTCTTCAGGCGGCAGAAGTTGTTGGTTGTAGAAGCCTGATATTGAAAAACAAAAGTTTTTAATTAACTCTACCTGACGGGTGAATTTTGTCCAAAAATTATATGAACTGTTATGCATATTTTTAATAATTTGTTTTAATACGTATGAGAAAAATTAGTTAGTTAAACTAAAATAATATTCAAGTGAACCCATTTTATTATCCCAAATGTTTTTCTGAGCATTGGGCAGCCTTTAGACATTCTAACACATAGATGTTGGTGACTTTTGTCCATGTGTGTACAAGCATTTAAAATTTTATTTTCAATTTTATTATTAATCAGAGAGGGGAGTATAATTTAATTTTCCTAAACTTTGAACTTTAAGTATTTAACTCAAATTATAGACCATTTGAAATTATAAAAATATTTGCAATTTATTGAAATTCACATTTTCCATCTCCTGTACCAAGACAATTAATCTTCATAATTTCTATTACCATTTAAAAAATACCCCTCTCTGTCTTAACATATATTTCTCGATATGCAAAAGAGTTTTATACGGATTTAGTTGCGCTTTTTTATGTCACGATTAAAACGGCGACAACTACAACAAATAACAAAAGTCGTTTAGTAACTTTTATTATAAAAACTAAGAAAAAATTATATTGCAGCACCTGCATTCAACTCAAAATCCCCACAAACACTCTCATTTAGAGGATCTTTTACCTCTAATAAATGGGGAGTTATATGCACAATATAAAAGTGCTTATTTGATCTTCTCCAAATGTAGTAAAAAAATTCTCAAACGTGTGAGAGATAAAAGAAAGAAAAAGTTTATTTAAATGGGAAAAATCCTGATAGCGCAACAAATTTGTTTTGACTTGACACGAATTATCATTGAAATTATGAATTTTTTACTTACACTAAATTATACACACTTGTAAACAATTATGATGAGATCGGAGGGGTGATATTTTAGTAAGAAAATTGAAAATGAAAAGAAAATTAAAATAAGGAAAAAAATAAATATAAAACTGTGGGTCAATGTTACAAGAATTTATGTGGAGATATAAATTAGAGAAATGTGTATTAATCAGTCTGGTATTTAAATAGAAATTAATCATATTTTACCAGCGTAAAGATTTTTTGGGTGGTTACTTCTCATCAGAATTCTTTCCTGAATGCCGACATCTCTTGACGAGATGCGAGACATTCAAACCTCACGTTAATATAGTAAAAGATCACTCTGATCAGACCCTGGCTATATTTTTGCAGACGAACTAGACAGAATAGAGACAACTACAGGTTCTGTTCAACCCACAGGCTAATCTGACCCATTTACGATCAGAATTTGCTGTAGGCCTCAGAAGGATAAAACTTCATACTCTTACCTCAGTCATCGCCGGTGTAATATTTCTTTTAACTAATTTTGTTAAAGTGGCAGAACCAGAGAAATGAGAGAGGAGACAATTAGTTATTCGACAAATACCATTGTCTCTCACTCTCAGCAAATTTCAAAATTTTATTTTTAGTGCACTTTCGTAAAAAAATTATATTTGATTAACTAAAATTAAATATAAAATTAAAATTTAATAGAATGAAATTTGAATATAATATAGATATATATTTTCTTAATGTGGGACTATAAAAAATTCCCACATTTGCTTTCAAATACCTAAAATTCCAATCCGGGGAAATCGTTTTGAAAAATTTACTTTTTCAGTTAAACTCAAACTCTGACTCATAATTTTTGAGTCAGAATTTTACTTTGGTCTAAATATCTCTTAGACCACAAGAGATATCCAATGAAAGTATGATAAAATTATTGTGATTTAAAAAATAGTGCTTTTAAGGGTTCATTCTTCGACCCCAGGATCACTAGGAACGTGTTCTTCTTCAAAAAAATAAATAAATAAATAAAATTAACTGGAAAAAAATGTTAAGAATATCTGTGTGAAATTTCATTAAAAATATTCAGTGTATGCAGAATTATTTCAAAAATGTGCTTTCGGATCACTGTGCACAGATGACAGCAGTATTATTATTACGATCGTTAAGGCCCCTTTGACTCAGGATAACTTTCTAAGCTGTTTTAGCCATCCGTTCGTCTGGCTGGCTGAGTTTCCATATAAACCTTATTAACTAAATGCCGATCGCAATTTGACAAAAAATATGTAAAACCTACGGGCCTCATGTTCAGAAATGGGTCTAAATGAAAGTTATGACATATTGGAATAATCAAAAATTTTAGTTAAAATATTTTAATATCTACTGTGTATTAAGCCCGATTACGTGAGGAAATTTGCTTGGTGGAAGGGGGGTTGTGTTTTTTGATGGTTTGTTCTACCTGAACTCTTGGACCTATCGTTACTTTGGCCCAAAAAATTCATCATGACATCGCTAAATTCTTTAGACTGTTCAAAATGTTAACCGCCGTTTTGAAAATATTACAACGAGTTTCATACTTAACTGAACCTATTGAAATTGTAGATAATTAAACCTCTGATTCATCTAACCTTCTAGCATTTGAGTTTCAAAAAATCTTAAAGAAATAAATTAATATAATTTTATATCCATAAATTACTTAATTATTCTAAAATATTGTGTTAAATTTTATGAAGAAATTACATAATTTTCCATAACTCTCATACAAGACCGTTTCGCGAGTGACTAATAGATCCAGATTTTAATTTTATTATTATTTCAAATTATTGGTAGTTTTAAATAAATATAGATGATCAATAATTAAATTCCTTGACCAAAAGAGAACATTATTACATATTTTAAGTCATTAAACAATAACTGTCTTCTACCAAATATCTTCTATTAACCTTTAAACGATTGGAAATCTTGTTTATAGTTGAAAAGTTCCATTGGACAAAAGTCTGTAAATCATACTAATTGTTATAATTGAAGCAAATTGGTAGAAAATATTAAGCCAATTAATTTTGTTTATTATTTTTTTCTCCAAAAAAAGAAACGATTTAAGTATTTAGGCTTTTTTGACAAAACTTTACTGAAAAGCAAGCCCGACTATTTCTACCCTACACCACATTGTTGGTTTTAAATGACAGCTACGATACATTTATGAACGACTCTCGTATAATTTGCTTTTTTGTTTTTATGACTAAATGTGAAGTACATTAATATGATACAAACATTTACTTAAAATTTATACGTTTGAAAAGGATTTTCTTTTGGGGCGTTATATCAGACCTAAAAGAAATAATGGACCGACCTTTGTATAACTGTGAACATCGATTTTAGATTGTATGGGAGCTAACGGAAATATTGGACCGAATATGACCAATTTCAATAAGCTTCGTTCTTGAGCCATAAAAATAACATGTACGAAATTTCATCAAGATTTCTCACGCACGGACGGACATCTTTAAATCGACTTAAAAAATGATTTTAAGTGAAGTGGTGTACTTAAAGTGGGTGTCAGATCATGTTTTGTGTACGTTACAAACATTAGCATTTACCCCAACCACATATGGTGGTGTAGGGTATACAAATACTTAAGCTCTTTTTTCATTTTCTGCTCTAAAAACCAACAAATCATAAATGACATTTAATAATTTCTGTTAACGTTTTTATTTATTATCAGACATTTGACGTTTGATTTGAAATGAATTGAAGAATGGATTTATTTTACGCACTTTTCTTCTCTTCTTATTCAGGTTTTACTGCTTTTCAATTAAAGAAAAATAATAATCGGACAATTAAATAAAAGTTTAATTGGTTTTAGGGGGAAAATGAGGTTTGTTTTTAAAGTTTTGTTGGTTAATGGTGATTTTTTATACCTTCCAACATCACAAGAGATAATAATTAACCGTATCAGACCCCATTAATCATATCAGATCCCATAATTAATATGTATATTCTTGCATCAAATCAAAATCTGAGTCGATTTAGCTATGTCTGTCTTTATGCATGTTTTTGGCACTCTGACATCCATTAATAATCGAAAGAGATCAATGAATTTGCCCCGAGCATTTGTTACAGTCCTACGAAGTTTCATATTTTAAACCAGCAAAATCGGTTCAGTTAATTATAAGATATAACCGATATTTTCAAGCAAAAAACTTTCATCAAATTGTCAACCATAAATCAAACTACGAATGAAATTTTTCCGTCTTTCTATCTGCTGTTACCACGTTCACAGCCATAATAATTGACAAAGCTCAATTAAATTTGCTCAGATTATTTGTTATTTCAAAAATCGGTTCAATACGAAAAAGTTTTAGCCAAATATATAAATATTTTAATGACATTAAGTAATCTGAGTGATAATTAAGAAAACTGTTTTATATTGTATATGTTAGTGAGTGTATGTGTGAGTGTGTATGTATGAAACATAACGTATTTACTTTACACGTATTTGTGGTGTAGAGTATTGAAGTTTCGGCATTCTTTTTATTTGTTTTCATTTATTTGTGATTTCGTCATGCCGTTTAATTTGGCAATAAATACAATAAATAAGAAAAAAGACCACAATTAAGGCGCCAAGTTCAAAATTTAACAAAATAATTAAATTAAATATAAGAAAATCCTTAAAATCTTAATATTTTCTTTTTTATTAACCTGAAATGATGTAACAATTGAAATATCACTTCATTTAATTCCCTCAATCTTGATTGACTCTAATTGTTTTATTCATCTCTAAATAACCAAACAAAAAACGTTTAAGTTTTCTTTAAATTATTTCATTTAGATTTCTGATTTTGTTCCCAAACGAAAGAAAAGTGTTAAATTCATCAGTCCTCGAACACATAAGACCTAAATGTCGTCATCTTATCTCTATTTTTTCTAGATAAAGCAAAAAAGAGAGTAATTGTACTATTTTATTTATTTATGATCCGTAACACAATTGAAAATCTTTTTAATAAAAGTTTTTTTGAGGAAAATATAAAAAAATCCCCACGCTCTTTTTTGGGAAAATCTGCGGTAGCACATCATGATAGACTTCTAATCCATATAATCCATACATCTGTTATAGGGAATCATGTTAAATGCCCTCTAGATATGATTTCAAATTAAAAATTGTAACAGTTTCTTAAAAATAATATTTATTTTTTTACTTATTTTTTATTATTTATTTCATTATTTGTTTATCATCATACCGACCGAATGAATGTTAAGGAAATTGATACTTTTTTTGAATGATTGTTAGGGAGAAATGATAAGTGATTAAGGTCGACTTTTAAAAACTCTATAATTTCGATAAAGAACATTTTTAAGGTTTCAAAAATCAATAAAATGTAATTTGAAATAAAATCTATTTATATTAAATCATCGTTTTTAGATCGATATTTGACATATATTCACAATTATTTCTCTTAGTGTAAATTATCAATTTAGTCACAGTGGTTGACAAATGTTTAGTTTCTTTCACATTATAATTAAAAAATGTTCCCAATTATTGTATTTTTTTTTTAATGGGAAGAATCTAGAGATTCTCAAAAATCGTGGATATATATATGATTTATTATCTTAAAAAGAAAGTACCTTTCAATGTAGGAGATAGGGAGAGGGTCAATTAAAATCCAACCTTTTAAAGGAATCATTTCAATGCCGCACAGCGGAACCATTATTTTTTGGACATAACTAATGAATATTTTAATCAAATTTTAAACTTATAATCGTGAGATGTTTTCCAGTAGATTTGGAAGGTAACTAACTTAAGAGGTCTGCCCCAAGCCTCCTAGAAACACTTAGAATTTAAGCTCTTCCAAGTCAATAGCTTAACAGCTAATGCATGTCGATGTTAAGTTTTATTAAGAAATATTTACCAATTCTGAATTTAGAGAGAGGTTTTCGGGATTTCTGTCAGTTATTTATAGAAAGAACTAAGTGTCTGTTACTTACCACAGTAAAAGTATTTAATTTTCTTCAACTTTATTTATTGGACCGTAGAAAGTTAATGAGTCAAGGGGTAAGATACGCCCTATACCATAGTTATCTACCATAACGGTTCAAGGGGATATGTTTGCTCCAAATGCAAATATATAATAATTTATTATAATTATCCAAGGCGGAAGGGTCAGCAGAAGAATACTTTCAAGTCAAGAAATCTAGGTTCAAGGAAGATATAATTATCTGGTCGAGCCAAATGACATTTATGTGAATTTTATGCAATTGACTGGAAAAGTCTTTAAAATCGTTTAAGTATATAAAATGTTATAGAACGATATCTCAGACTATCTTTATTTTAAACTTTTTTTATGGTACAAAATCGTAATTTTCTTTTTAAGGTATTTAAGCCCTAAAAGTATCTTTAGAACATTATTGAACGCTTTGAAAATCTAACGGGACTTATATACATCTTCTTATTTATTATACAAAATCTACATTTGCTGTTTTGACTTAAAATTTCTAGCAGCTTTTATACGCTCGACGACTAAAATGGGTGAAGGGGTATAACACTTTGTTATTCCATATATAACACCAACAAAGGAATCATCTAAGATCACATAAAGTAATTTGTTGTAACTATTTCCACTTGTCTGTCTGTTGTTGGCACGCTAACTTGCTATTGTTCCTAAAAGTTTTTTTACTAAAAGCTCTCAAATCGGACCGATTTTGATATAATCTCTTAAATCTGTTAAAACTGAAATTTTAAAAGAGGACAATGACTAAACGGTGCATTCCATTTTTATGAAATTTAGCACGCATTTGTTCTTTTTAGTGCAAATGTTGCACACTGGATGGGGAACGAAAATGTTTCGACACAAATGTCATTATCAGGAAGTTTTGCACCTTGATAGAGCTTTAATAGATTATTGCAAACTACAGAAAAATGGATTGGAGCAAGAGAGAGAGAGAGTGGTATCCACTTACAAACAAAAAATTAATATCGCATAACTCTCTAAAATATAATTCTGAAAACGTTACACCATTTTTTGTAACTTTTTAAAAAAATCTGCATTGCTGGAAAAGCTTTAGATGAATATCATTGTCATGTCCCTACCATTATTTCTGAGTGATCGTGGTGGATTCGGCCTAGCCGAATATAACATTTTTACTTGTTTGAAATATACTTGGAGCCTTTTACTTCCTTTAAGTTCTGCTACAAATAATCAAACACTGACCAGAAGTTGCTTTGTATTTGATTTCTTTGTCTCTTATATAAAGAGAAGTCCATATTTCAAAAACTGGAATTGGAAATATTTTGACCAAGCTTTTGTGGGATTTTTAAAAATTTTTTTTTAGCAGAAACTTCTTTTTATTGATAATTTTTAGCAAATTGATAATTCATAGACAACTTTCAAAGATGTGAAGATCACAAAAGATTTTGTTTCCGAAAAAGATTTCAAGGCTGAAATTTCATTCATTAGAGCAATTATTTAGTAGAGCTTTTACAAGTAAAAGTTAAGATATAATAAAAATTCAAAAACCTCTAAAACCCTAACCCAACCTTTAATATATGACATCTGATTTAGACAAGATGATTTAAAATTACAAAATATAAAATTTTTCATCTCCCCACAACCTGTTACAAGTTGATCAAAAAATCTCATATGACCCCATTAATCAAGAGAGATCCACTAAGCGATTGAAAAATTTATCCAAGTCATAGAATAAACACAACTCAATTTATTTACAGAAAATAAAAACTTTATTTTTTTTTTTAATTTATAAAATCCAAGAAATCAGTCAATATCAGTTTTTGTTTTTTTTTATATCTACTTCTTCTCTCTTTACGATCGTTCCAATCATGTAAATTGATACTTTTATATTCAGTCTCATTCATTCATAGATTTCATAAACTACAAATAGAAGATCAATGGATGACATGACAATATGTTATGGAATGAAATTGATGTTTATTTATGACGGCAAAATGTTGGAAGAGGAAGAGTATAAATGATATAAAGAGAAATTGTTAAAGATAACAACATTTGTACGAACTAGACATTGTGACGTTTAGAAAAGATCGGTTAAAATAATAGAAATAGAAATAGAAATATAAAAATAATTCCTTGAGGAGTTAATTCTGGAGTTTTTTGGGTAAAACAGATGACATCAACTGTCTTATTAATGTTATTTTGTAACGACTCTTGTTGATGTGTCAATGACTTGTTTAATTGTCATTTTAATGAAATTAATTTTTAATAAATTATTCCCGCTTTTCTTTAATCCTCAATATTTTGTAAGTCCTACATTAATACAAGCGGTGAATGAGGGCATATTAAGTTTTTCTTTCCATATGTAACAAGCGGTGAGTAATTGTAATAAAAGATCTAACGGTGCACACATGAAGCATATACACTGATGCATATTCCTATAAAAGCGCATAACTTTTTTCAAACTTGCCTTATTTTCATTATTGACTCTGTCAAAAGCAAAAGACTTTGCTTTTGTTTTTGACATTATTTGAATAAAATTTACGGTCTTGTTACCCCACAAATTATCTATTGGCTTTAAGTCCGAACTGTAAACCACCATTCAAACAGACTGATGCTGTGTTCGTTAAACCTTGATTAAGGCTGTGGAATATAAAATTTTCATTCGTTTTTTATGCGAATTTGAGACGATTTCAGGCTTCTTCCATTTTTTGATTTCATCTCTTCGTAAAATCAGAGCAAAGTGTTTGGAAATCACAGAAAGATTTAGTTTTTCTCCATTTGTGTAGAATTCAATTTGTTTTTGTTTTATAATATTAATCTGTCCTTTTGTTAATTTCATATTTTTCTTGATAAGTTCTCAAGAACTTAATACTGTCCTTTCGTAAAGAAGCTACGCATCATACTTTCGAAACGTTTAACTTTAAGACCGATTTCTTATTGAAACGTCCGTCTCAACGAATTCGGATCTTTTCTTTATTGGACGGAAAAGTTCCCTTGGATGTCGCTAAACGTTATGAAATTTATCAATTAAATTAGAAAATTCTGTAGTAAAGTTGAGATTTTGTCATCAAAAACATATATTTATTTATAAGAAACAAAAATTTTCACATCTGCGTTTAAAGAAATATTTCACATGAAATAGCACCTAGAACATTTGATTGCATGAATAAAGCAAAAAACAAGACAAAGAAAAATTCTTATTTACTTTAAAAATAGAAAATAAAGAAAAAATTAGATGCATTTATAGGAATATGCTCCAGTGTATATATAATGAATGAAACCGAAAAAACTATACATTCTTATTTCACATTAATATAAATTCTCCAAAATTATATCTAAATTCATTTCTGATCCATCCGTTTATCACAATTGTACCAGTTATTATTATCGGTTGCAATTTCGATAATTATTTGTGATTTTGATAAAAATTAGTGAAATTCCAAAAATCATATCATCAAAATAATGTCTTATAAAATATAAGTCCAACTTCAAACTGTTCCAGTTATTAAAACGTGTCAGAAAAGTTAAATATTGATAATGAAACCTGGTTCGAAAAGATAATATCAAGAAAGTTGTAGGCATTTTGAAAAAGCTTTTCAATTTAGAGTCTTAATTTGCGAGGCATATGTTATGACAGATTTTGAACAGTTTCCGCGCCAAATATTTTTATACTGTTTGAGTATAATGTCCAAAAATCCTAATTTCAAATGTTTTCAGAAGGCACAAAGTGATCTATGACAAAGCTAATATGTTCTCTTCACCACTTGTGGTGGAAGATGATATACAATCGATTAGCCCACTGGTCTCACAGGAGTATTTGAGATGAAATGAAAATATAACTTCTTGATTTAAGTGAAATCTCACACAGTGATAGTGGAGGTATAGAAAATTTTATGTTCTGAATCTGGACCTAATGGACCTTATGTACCAAGTTCTTTAATTTGAAGACTTTAGATAATAAAATTTTTTCTTAAGTGATTTAAATTCATTCTAAGAATATAAAATAAGGGAATATAAAACTGAGTTCAGTACCTTTACCTTTAAATGTAGAAACAACTTAAATTATTAAATTTTTTTTAGTTCTTTATCACTTAAAATACACTTATAGCTAAAGTCTTGGGCATATCAGCTTCACACACATAATAGGCCGATTGAGTGCATATCCAATCGTTCATTTGATATTTAGGATTTTTATACCATAAATGTGCACAATTCTCACGACCTCCGCCATTGTCCGGTTGACCAATCGACCAATCGACCAATCGGCATAAATAATAGGTTTACCGGTACGGTACCAATAAAAGTCACCTTCGGCATGTAAATCAGAACCAGATATCCACCACCATTTATCAGTAGGATAATTTGCAATCAAATAATTGGATAAAGCGGTTATTTCTTCAGTACTATCAAAAGAGACCAAGAAACTACCCAGAGAACGACAAATTA
Organism: Cochliomyia hominivorax; assembly: GCA_004302925.2. Classification (NCBI taxonomy): domain Eukaryota; kingdom Metazoa; phylum Arthropoda; class Insecta; order Diptera; family Calliphoridae; genus Cochliomyia; species Cochliomyia hominivorax. The sequence goes on from PYHX02000495.1 coordinate 48,229,909, forward strand.
AAAGTGCTTTATACCAAGAGGTCTGAACGGAAACAGAGAAGGTGATTGAAAGGTGAAACGATTGAACTTTTTTAACTGACCTTATTCTCGCCAAAATGATAAAATTTATTGCCGATTTAAAAAAATTATTTAAAAAATGTTAATTTTAAAGAGTTTTGGAAAAACGTACCTTCAAAAAGTTTATTGAAAACTTCGGTAGCACGATGAGCTGTGGAGGCCGAGGACAATGTTAGGTATATAATAATATATAAAATATATCGCTGCATTTGTTCTTAAACGTGTGTTTTCTGTTGAATTTCAAGTGAATATAATTAATATATTTAATGAGTTCTTAAACAAATAAAATATAATGAAATTTATAATGAACGTATTTAATTAAATTTAATAGAGTGCGACCGTCAAATTCTCAACAGAATGTTAGAAATCATATTAAAAACCAGTATAAAATGTATAGTCGGTCAAGTCTTTCAAGTACATCATATGTATGAATATAAACAGTGCCCCATAAAAAGTTATGGAACGTTGTTTGTTTAACTTAATTTTCAAATTTCTGTTTAAATAAGATTTTTGAATTTTTAAAACTATTTTCTTCGGGTGGGTTATACAGTCGCTTTTAGAAATTATACTCCTAATGATGAAATTTTGAACCTGTTTCGGAAACCCTACCATTAAAGTTTATATAGTACTTTCTCTCACTTTTCACCCTTTTCCGTTTAAAAATTACCCCACATTTTTTCTGCTCTTCAATTTTAACAAGAGCCAAATATTTCTACACAGGCCTCAGCTTTGGACAGTCTGGAGGATTTGCCTCTTTTGAATCAAATTCGACATTATTATCATTGTACAACTTAAGAGCTTGATTGCCATAGTGACAGGATGTTAAGTCAGGCCAAAAATAAGTGGGCACATTATAAAGTTTAAATCATGGAATCAGTCTTTTATTTGAACATTCCTTCATGTAAATGTTGGTATTATAGAGTCCGTTGCAAGAAATGATTGGCTTCTTTTGCTGCAAATACATATTGCTCTTTGGGACATTTTGACAGCATTTGGATCTTTAACATTACCTCGAACATAAGCAACATATAATTTTGGACCAGGAAGTTGTGAAAGATCTGCTAGAACATATGTTTCTCTGTCTGCTATGCAGATTTTTGTCTGAACAGTGTTCTAATTGTGATGCATTCTTATCGAATGTGTTGGGATCTCTTTTGAAAACGATTTCTCTTTTTTCTTCTATCCAGTATCATGTTTACTGTCAACGGAAAAGTTCTCCCGGTACTGTTTTATAACATTGGAAATAGTTTGATGGCAAACCTTTGAATGCTTGGTCAACTTTGTAGGACGTTTGTAGGCTTGGTTTTGTTGAAATTTTAGTACGCACTTTTTTATGATCACGGATTTAATCAACAAATATTCATTTGTTTGACAAAAACATAATAACTGACTAAATTTTACAAAGGTAACTCAATCCAAAAAATTCAATTATTCTTGTGTTAAAAATTTTAAAGAAAAACGTGTGTTAAGAATTGTTTGATATCACTCCCACAACGTGATATTTGGAAGTAGAGGTTGTATGGGAGCAATGGAAAATTGTTATGATTAAGACTACTTTGTGCAAAATCAATCCTTTTTTATCCCTTAAAGCGAGAAGAGAATCTTCCAATAGTTCGCGATATTATTTTTGTTGAAACAAAACAAATTTTAGATTTGTCAACTGTAGAAAATACTGCCCAAGTCACATCAGTACCACCAATTACTTTTCGGTGTCTGAACATCTTTTGGTCAGGACGGTCCAAAGAAAATTACCTATTACCACTCCTCTGTCAATTTTACTCTTTTTGCTGTGAATTTTATACGATTTTCTTTACGCTGTTCTATAGCATTGACTTGCACTTTGGTTTCTCCCATTTTATGTTTTCATCTCTTCATAAAATCAGAGCAACGTGTTTGGAAGTCACAGGAAGATCTAGTATGTTCTTTATTTGGGTAGAATAATTTGTCTGTTTGTTAATTTTGTGTTTTCCTTGGAAGGTTTTCGAACACCATAATTCTCACCTTATTTAAAGAAATTTCGCACCACACTGTCGAAACGTTTAACTTTACAACCAATTTTTCTATTGGAAGAACCTTTCCTAAGGCATCTTTAAATGTTATGAAATTTATAGATTAAATTAGAAAATTCTGCAGAGAGATTGAGATATTGTCATTGCGTTTATAGAAATATTCCACATCACATGAATGAGACATAAAAAGCACTAAGAAAAAATCTTGTTTACATTAAAAAGGACCGTTAAATTAGCTTTCGTCAACAAAATTCAACTATAATTTTGGATGAGAACAACAAAGATAAAAACAACAAATTGGAATGCATTTATAAGAAGAAGCATCAGTGCAGCTATAATAGTTTTCTCTCTGTGTTTGTTTGTCTATTTGTTTGCTTGGGACTTATAGACAGCCGAAAGTAACAAAGGCTATAAAAAATTTCTATGGGACCAGGGGATGAGGTTCCCCCTGTACAAAGCAAATACTGATTATCGAATATAAAAAGAAAGCAAGAATTTTCAAATTTGATTTCAATTACTTCTTCAAGAAACAGTTTTACTGGACCAAATGTAGGACGGGTAAAAATTTTATAATCGAATATCTAAAGAACTATAACAGCGAGAATTTCGAAATTTGGTTCCAACTATTTTTTCAAAGAACTTTCTAATGAGGCAAAATATGAGAGGGATAGGGTCAGGGGAAGTGGTAGCCTCCATACAAAGAAAATGTTGATAATCTTATATAAAATAAATTATTCAAGTAACTGTTCTACTGGACAGAATGAAGGGCGGATAGGATTTCAAAGAAATTTGTCGATTATCGAATATCTGGCATTATTTCTCTAATTGGACCGCAATCACTTCTCAAGAATTTGCTTCACTAATCAAAATATAGGACGGGTAGGATGAAAAGAGGAGGTACTGCCTCAAATATTAATTATTAAAGCAAATATTATTTATCGAATTAATATTTTCTTTTTTATCTAAAGATCTTTTTTAGTGTGAAAAATGTAGGACGGATAGGACCATGGGGAACGGTACCACCCACTTTATAAGGACAGCAAAGCGCACAGGATCTTAGCTACTAAAACTATAAAGTCTTTTTTCCGAATTTATTTTCTCTGGTTCAGATACAGAAATTCTGTACTGCATTTGAAATTCGTCAAAGCCGCGTTATATCTCCAACTCTCACTTGTATGTTTCGTTTTTATTATTTTTTATTTTGTTGTCATTTCAATTGGAAATATAATGATCATTTACTTTACCTGTGAAAGGAGTGGTGTAATAATTGTAAATGTGTTTGTATTTTAAATATCTTCATATGTATGTGTTTCTCTTTGTCTGTTGGTTTTATTTTAAAGAAAATTGGTTTCTATCATTTGTTTATGTGGTTTCTTATTTTTTTCTTTATCAGTTTTTAACTAATTTGAAATGACATTGACATGTTAATGTTGTTTTATATTTTAACAATATGTTTTGTTTTTTTGTTGTTTTGTGATCACATAAATAATTTTTTTCTCTCCTTTTTTTTGAATTTCTACAATCATGTTATTTTTTACGATTATTATTAGAGTTTTATTATTAACATGTCATGATGTTTTCGGGTTTTTTTTATTATAATCAATTTCTAATTTCTTCTTAGAAATAGAAAATTAAACTTATTTTGGGTTAAATTATGAAATTTGAAAATATTTGGGGGATTAAATAAAGACAGTAGCTGTTAGAAAAGGGAGATAAATTAAAGGAATAAAAGTAATAAATATGTGAATATTCGAACAATATATTCGAATATTCTATGTCTCTTAAAGACAGGTGTAGATCAGATGTTATCAATAATTGTCTGCCGTTACAAATTTTCATAATTCATAACAATGAATTTATCTTTTTTGCACTGGCCCATATCCAGCGGTATCTAATTTCTGGTTGGGATCCCGTATTAATATTCAACATTAATTGAATATTAATACGGGGTTTCAACCGGAGATTAGATACTCCTCAATATAGGATTTAGATATATTGTTGTGAAATAAAGAGGATCAATCCCTACTGCAAACCACGTTGTAAATTATCCTTGTAACAACAAGTCCTCGTGAATTTTTTTTTCCAAAACTACAGAGGTTTTAACAAATTTAAAAATTATAATTATTTAAAATTTAATAATTTACAAAAATAATTTTGTAAAAATTGTTTTAATCTTTTTCTTTAATTATTAGATTTTTTATAAAAATTATGGGGAATATTTTCCAAACATTAAAGCGAATTTTTATTAAACATTTTTGCGAAATTTTAATGAAATATTGTTTCTGTAATTTAATATTTTTTTAATGATGAAATTTTTGTTGTTTTGTTCTAACTCGATTTTTTGCAAAAATTTTAATAAATTTTAATAAAATACTTAATTTTATGAAATTTTTCTGCCATAAATACAATTTGAAGTGAAATTACTTAATAATAATTTTCGATCGTATTTGTGTAAAAAAAAATTTTATTTATTTTTTTAATTATTGAAATTCTTTTTTAATGAGACATTCGATTTTGAGTGAAAAATATGTGAAAATTTTTAATTTTTTCTAAAAAATTTAATTATTGGAACTCATGTAATAAATTATGAATTTTTTATATTTTGTTTTTTGTAAAAATTAAAGTTTTTTAATATAAAACAGATTTTTGTTAAAAATATTTTTAATTTGTTTTTTTTTTGTAAAAATCGCAATATTTATTAAAAATTATAAAAAAAATCGAAATTCTGTGGAAATTTTAATTTTTTGTAAAAATTAACTTTAAGTAAAAAATTTAACTTTTGGTAAAAAATATATAATTTTTAATAAAAAAAAAGTTTAAACAAAAAAAAATAATTTTAATAAAAATGTTTAACTTTATAACCAATTTTTTATTTAGAAAACATTGGTCATAAAAAAATTTCACTAGGATCTTCTGTAGATCAGACAGAAATGTCATCTTAACGTTATAAAATTTATAGATTAAATTAGAAAATTGTGCAGAGAAATTGAGATATTGTCATGCGTTTATAGAAATATTCCACATCACATGAATAAGACATAAAAACTCATGTAATAAATTATGAATTTTTTATATTTTGTTTTTTTGTAAAAATTAAAGTTTTTTAATATAAAACAGATTTTTGTTAAAAATGTTTTTAATTTGTTTTTTTTTTGTTTTGATAAAAATCGCAATATTTATTAAAAATTATAAAAAAATCTAAATTCTGTGCAAATTTTAATTTTTAGTAAAAAATTAACTTTAAGTAAAAAATTTAACTTTTAGTAAAAAATATATAATTTTTAATAAAAATGTTTAAACAAAAAAAAATAATTTTTGTAAAAATATTTTTTTAGTAGAAATTAAATTTTTACCGAAGTTTTAAATTTATAGTAAAATAATATTTTTTAAATTAAAATATAATTTTAATATAAAATTGAAAAATTAAGTTTTTAGTATTTTTTCGTTAATAATTTTATCTTTTTTATTTTTTTAATTTTGAATTATTATAATTATTACAATATTAAGTTATAATGTGGAAGTTTAAGATTTTTATTAAATTTATTTTAGTAACATTTTGGAACTATGAAAACTTATAAAATGACAACTTTTTATTTAAGATCATCATATTTATGATGGAACCATTCGTTCAAAAATTAAAATTTTAAAAACCATTTTGTTTTCCAAAAGAAGATTTTAAAAAGGGAAAGTAGTTTAATGATATTTGAAAATTCTTTATTTTCTGGAACAAAAATGTTCTTAGTTTTTTCCATCTGCACTTTGCATTACCAACAGTTGGTCCCACATAAGGGCCCTTATGTGGGACCTTTATGAACCGATCATGTAAAATCTTTAAGATTTATATGAAATACATTCATATCGAATTTCGAAATCGTAATCTAATTACAATTCAAATTAATCGAATTTATCTTATGGCCAAACTATTCACAACAAAAAAGTCCCATTCTTTCATTAGGAAAGAACTTTTATTAATTTTGGTCATGGTTTTCAAGCATTTTACTACATATATTAATCTTTTTTTGAATATAATTAAAATGTCTTATTAATTTTTATATACAGTTATGGCCAAAAAAATTAGGTCAAACTTTTGTTCTGTAATTTTGTTTATTTTCTCGAAAAAATTTGGATTGAATTTTAAATATTTTTGTACATGATCGTAGCAAATAATCTTTATTAAGTCACTATCAAAAGAATTTAGTTACAACAAAACCAATAACGGTACGCATAATCCAAGCTTAAAATTCGTTAGTGTAAGTTAGGCAATATGGGTGATATAGATCCATGAGATATCTATCGCGGTAATAATCTGATTTCATGGAATCTTTATCTTATCTATATCCCTTAAAACGATATAACAAAATTCCAATTTACCTTTAAGTATACTGTTATCCAATATCGAAAATAATTAAAAAAATTCAATGAGTTTTGAAAAAATATCAACTCAAAAGAAATTTAAGAAATCACAACGCGTGTTAAAAAATTTTATGCAATGGAAATCTTGCCAAATACCCCTGGCCTTGTCCGTTCTAAAATTTTATTTAACCTTTGCATTGAATGGGAGCTACCTCTTCCCTTGATCCCTACCATCCTACATTTTGCCCAGTAAAACTGTTTGAACCAAATTTTAGAACTTTCGCTGCTATAATATTTGGATATTCTATAATCATTATTTGCTTTGTATGGGGGTATCCCTATCCCTCTCCCCTATCGGTTCTACATTTTGTTTACTAAAATAGTTACTTCAGAATGTGATTGGGATCAAACTATTAACTCTCGCTGTTACAGTTCGAATACTCCCACTTTTACATTTTTTTTTTTTTGATATAAGATAATTAATATTTGCTTTGTATGGAAGTACCTTTACCCTTGATCCTACACGTCCTATATTTGAACAGTGCAACAAATTTTTAAGGAAGTATTTGGGGTGGAATTTGAGAACTTTTGCTGTTATATTGTGTTTAGATCTTCGATAATCAACATTTTCTATATATGTGGGACACCTCTCCCATGATTCTATCTGCCCTTCATTCTGTCCATTAAAACAGTTACTTGAAAAATTTATTGGGACCAAATTTGAAAACTCTTGGTATAGTGGTTTTTATATATTCGATTATCAATTTTTTCTGATCCTTAATAAAGTGATCGGGACCAAATAAGAAAATTTGTTATAAATCTTTTAGATATTCGATCATGAAAATTTGCTTTGTATGGGGGCTACCTCTCCCCCCGATTATATCCTTCCCAAGTTTTGTCTTGTAAAACAGTTCCTTGATAAAGTTTATTAGGACAAATTTGAAAATTATCGGTGAAGTGGTTCTTTAAATATTTCATGATCAATAATTTCTTTGTATGGGGGTTACCTCTCCCCGTGATTCTATTTGTCCTATATTTTGTAAACTAAAACAGTTCCTTGAGAAGTGACAGAAACAAAAATTTAAAATTATCACTGTATGTATCTTTAGATATGTGATATTCAGTATTTGCTTTGTACGGGGGAACCTCTATTCTTTCGGGTATATGGGGATCATTCTGTGAAAATTTCAGTTCCAGTAGTTTAGCTTTTTATAACTCCCAAACAAAGAAACCAACAAGCAACAAAGACAGATTCATTTTTTTTAAATAAAGTTTCTCTAATGATCGTGCACAAAAGTATTTCACTTTAATCCAAATTTTACCGAAAAATTAAAGAAACAAACAATTTTTAACACAGTTTTTGTATTTCTTAACATTTAAATTAATTTTAGTTAACATTTTAATATTTTTTTAGTTTACATTTTTTTTCATGTCTGTCACAGTGTTCCACACATCAATATTTTTCATCTGTACTTCAAAGATATTTTCGCAATAAATCAATTTATTTTCAAAATATCCCTAAATTCAACTTCACCACACTAACACTTACACTTAAACATAAAATTTTCTCATTGTATCTAGAAGAGAACTTTTCGTTCTAACAAAAACATAAATATTTATTGAAGTATTTGAGTTCTATTTATTCTCTTTGAACACAAATGTATTCGAAATTCGTTTGCTTTGAAAACAAATCTAAAGACAATAAAGAATAACAAAGAAGTTGAGAAAGAAGTAAAGAAATATAAGTAAAATAATATTCACCACTTCAGTTATTATTTGTATCTTAATAAACTTTGTATCTGTGTATCTGTATCTGTGTCTGTATAACAAGAGTATTTAAACTCCGCCCCTTTTTTACTTTATTATTTAACCATTGATTTAGTGAGTGTTAAATTTCCTTTTTTTTCTTTTGTTGTTTTTGAACTGAATTGTAAGAAAAGTACAAAAGAAAACAGTATAATTTGGTCCAGCTGCTTAAATAAAAAATGCAAAACAACTTCAATTGTTACAGATGAAGAGTGCAAACTCTTGTAAAGAAAATGTTTGTTTTTCTTGTCTTTCTTGGGCAAACAAACTCTTGGAAAAAATTAGGGGCATCTTAACTTCTGTCATGGCTGTTTGAATTTCTTTATACGTATTGAATGTCCTTCTCTTTTTTTGTTATTATTTTGGTTTTTAGACTGTCTATTGTGCTCTTGTTCTTCCCTTTTCTTTCTCTTATCTTATAAACCAATTGTTTGGGTCTTACGATGTGTCAGTGAGATAAATTCCTTAAGTAAATTATTAATTAAATGCTTTTTATTTGGCTTTTTGCAAAATATAAATTATTGTCATGACTAACAAAATATTTGTTTTATTCTTAGATCGATTTTTTCTTTTGAGAATTGTATAGTTTTCATTTGTGTGGGAGGTTTGTCTGGCTGCCTGGGTGGGTGGTATGCTGGTTTCCTTTTATAGATTTTATTGTGAAATTCTTTAAAGTTTTTTTTTTTGAAATTGTTTTGGTTTCCACTTTTTTGAGTGTATAATTTAGTTCTTTGTCTAGTTTTCAGGATGCGGAATATTATTTAAGTGATAATCATTAAAGCCATTTATGGCCTTTTCATCGTTTATATTCACTTTTTATACTCTCTGGCAAGGAAAAGTGGTTGAAGAAGGTATATTAAGTTTTACATTCGTGGTGTAACGCTAGAGGGAATTCATCTAATGCATAGATTCTTTCACAATCAAATCTAGAGTCGATTTAGTTATTTCTTCTTCCGTCTAAGGAAACTAATTTTTTTTGAAATGTTTTAACATTGCGAATCTTGAGGCTGTCATTGAAAGACACAATATCTCTTTTTGTAAAAAACTAATTGAAATAAATTTTAAAAATAAAATTTTAATTTTGAAATCAGTTACAACTGACCCCTGAACTTATGAGCTCTAGTAAAACTTTGCTTTTGAGCAAAGTTTTACTAGAGCTCTAAATGATTCCTCGAAAATCTTTCTCCAAGAAATCTTACAAATCTTTATGAAATGGCTCCTGGCTGATACTATACAAGTTCTCTAATGAAGGCGTTCTGCATGATCAAAACTATAGAGTGTTTGAGCCAACAAAATTAGTTTTTTATTAAGTGTTCTCCTCAATAAATTAATCGTCTTGGCGGAAATCAACTGACTAGATTTTTGTATTTCACTATAGAAAAACAGAGATTTGATCCCTATAAATATACTGTGTTACCACAATGTCATTTCTTTCCATTATGGTTATCCAGCTTTGTCAATTTGAATAATGTATTATTCAAATTGAATAATATTTATTTCAATTAACTACATTTTTATTTACGAACTCAAAAAGTCATATTGAAAAATTTTCTTCAATTTAAAGAATTTACGAAAAATTCAAGAAAATTTTAGTAATGATGAATAAATTAAAAGTTTTAATTTTCTAATATTTCAGGACATTTTTCTGTTTAGCATAGACTACACACAGAAAAGAAATAAAGCAAAATCAACATTGAACATTGTTGATTTAAGATTGATTAAAAATTGTTTCATTTATTTAAATAGAACGTTTTCACATTTGTGGTGAAATAATATTGTACATATTAGATTCTTTTGATATCTTAATAGTATAAAAATGAATCTGTATTTGTTTGGAACCCAACCACATTGTCCAGGAATTGTTTAACCTAGGGACGCATAGAATTAGGGAGAGAAGAAGCCTCCACACAAAGACAATGTTAATAATCGTATATCTAAAAAACACTACACCAAGAGTTTTCAAATTTGGTCCCAATAAATTTTTATATATGAGTTGCGATAGAATCATGGAGGGAGGTGTCCTCCATAAAAACGAAATATTGATTATCGAATATCTAAAGAACTATAACAGTAAAATTCTGTTCTCAAAACACTTCTAACAAATGTTCTACTGATCAAAATATAGGACGGGAAGGTACTCCCATATAAAGCAAATAATTATCGAATAATCTATAGAACTATAAAAGCAGGAGTGTTCAAATTGGTTCCAATTACTTTCTCAAGAATCTTTTTATAAGCCAAAATGAAGGACGGAGAGACCAGGGGGAGAAATCCCCATTCAAAATATCTTAAAAACTATAACAATGAAAGTTCTAAAATTCGGTTCAAACAATTTTTCTGGACAAAACTAGGACGGTTAGAATCAGGGGAAGAGGTAGTTTCCATGCAATGCAAAGGTTAAATAAAAAGCCAGGGGCATTGGCAAAATGTCCATTGCATAAAATTGTTTAAAATCACCTTGTGATTTGTGAAATTTCTTTCAAAATCTTGAACTGAGAAGAATGTTGGTGCAGCAAAGCGGAACGTGTAAAAGCTAATTAATATATAAAATTATTCAAATTTTAGAAAATTCAAGTAGTAAAATTCAAGAATATTCTTAAGAAATTGTTTTTACTGCGAAACAATGTTAAATTAACATTTATTCTATGAAACAAAATCATAACTGAACAAAGTTAAATTTACATTACATTGATTTTTTTCTGTGTACAATCGTTATACATAACTGGTTACTTCCAAACTTATAAATTACACCAGTTTTTGAAGTGAAAGTATCGGTTCTTAATTGGAAATTATCGAAAGTTCATTGCCTGAATTCTTGATGGTTTAAATGTTCCTAATTTTGTGTAAATTACACGGAATGAAATATTAATAACACGAATTCATCAACTTGGGCGATAGGGCATATAAGTTGGTAAATGTTTGCGAATCCACTTTAGGATTAATCGTTGTAATGTCATCATGGAGTCACCAAGTTATCCTTTCATTTTGACTAATAAGGAATATTTATTCTGACCCAGTTAATTATTGTATGATTGACTTGATCAAAATAACTTAAACTTTTTGAAAAGTTTATTCAAATTATTTTCCTGAAACCATATAGAAATACCTTTCTTCAACTGTTAGTCCCTTTAAAAAAACGATTATTTCAAAACATTTCCTCTCATCATTAAGTAAACTGACTAAAAGACCAAAATAAGTACACAACATTTCATTTAATTCTCATTAAATATTCTCATATTGTTACAATTGATACAATTTTTGGTCAATAAATAACATTAAATTTACGAATTTAGAACATAATTTTCGTTATTTTTTGCTACTAACGACTTGCTTGACAGCTGGAAGTAAAAAAACTCCTTTTTTAACAACCACAAAATTACAAATAAATAACATTTGTTTACACATACATTCGTACATCATTGAAATGATCATAAAGGGATCATTTTTGATGATGAATTACAAACAAATAAATAAATTACAGACAAATGATATATAATTTGTGTTCTTTTTTGAAAAATTTAAATTAATGTTGTTTTCATAAATAAAGTTTAAAATAACATTTGTTGTACAATAAAGAGAAACAGTGAAATACTTAATGATTATTTTTATAATTTGCAAATGTTTTTGAACGAAAATAAAATTGTAGTTTTAGAGATAATTTTTTTTTTTTAATTTAAATTACAAAATTATAATTTACACAAATACTTATTCACACATTGGCGATAAGAGTTTGTGGACAGTGCACGACATAAGTAAGTATTTTGAATATTTCGTGTAAACAAACATTTTGTAGACCAGTGAATAAGAGGGCTGGGTGATAAATTTTAGATGTCTGGCAATACAAGCACATTTTTGGGGTGATCTAATGTATTTAACATTTAGATCTAGAAATTTCCGCAGTTCAATAATTTAGTTTTGAAAGAACCAACCGAGATTTGAAATGCAAAAATATTCAATTTCATTTCAACTATGTTCAAGTTGATTTTGCTTCTTGTTTCTTCTGTGCCACATAAAAAGATTAACAACCTTTTAAAATTCCGCTATGAATTTTCGAATGTTTCGTATAGTCGATTGTGAAATATATATATATGAAATTATCAAATTCATTGGATGATCAATTTAATCTTTAGAAGCACTTGACGTAAAATAACGATACTGAGAATAAGTGAATTTCATGTTGCTTCATAAAACGCTCAACCTGATAAAGCGGAATATAATATTTGGGTTTACAAATCTGAAGGAGTATCAAGTTTTGAATATTGAATTGCTTGAATTGCAAGAGTTTATTTCACCAATTGAAGGGTTTAAAATTGTATGCTCTTCTGCGGATTAGGATGTTGAAAGAAAAATATTTTCTCGTTCTTAGTAAGAAGGAAAACCTAAATTCCGATGTCTAGTAAGTTCAGGACATTAACCAGATCTCATTATGACTAGTTAATGTCCAAGTTTAATTAATTGCCGAAACTAATGATTTGCAATGCAATTCAAACGGTTTGGTCACTAATTGGATGTAAATGTCAATAATGATGGAAGCAATTTGTCATTTTTATTTCTTGGATCGATAGATGCCAAAATATAAACGCACATTTTCTTCAAGGTCTTATCAAACGAATTAAATGTTAAAAATCATCGATTGTTGGTATGCTAACAGAGCACATTGAAGCCCGGTTTGATTGTGAAGATATAGCAGTTCTACTCGAAGAAAATTTTATCAGACACAGAAAGAACTTTTAGTCACAAGGGCTGCCACTTAACCAATAATTTATCTACGATTAAAAGCCCTGAGATTTATTGAAACGGAGAGATATTCATTTATACAAATTAAATCCCAGGACACCGAAAAGTGGTTTGTCGAACAGCACATACATTACATTAACTCGAAGTGCAAAAACCACTGACACCAAGAGAACAGTCTGTATTTGGTGAGATCAGAAGTACTATGAGCTGAAATCGATCATACTATCGCATGAAACTTAAATCGAAAA
>PYHX02000495.1:48243218-48272058 GCA_004302925.2 Cochliomyia hominivorax
TTTTTTCTTTATAACATGATTTCAAAATTTTTTTCTTACAAAATAATCGGTTATCAAACCATAAACTATTTCCCCAATAAACAACATTTTATAGGAATTAACGTAAAAAAACTCTTTCTTTTTTCACCATCAAATTGCAACAAATTTTAATTAACACGCCACTGTTAACCACAAAAATCATATAATTCACCCTATCAAATCCAATTCAAACTAAATTTTAATATTAGTAACTATTTAATTATTGTTGTAACTACAAAATGCTAATTTAACAACAATTAAACGAATATTTGATTGTGAGTGTATGTGTGTGTGTGAGTTTTAAAAATTTAAAATTCAAATATGAATATGAAGTGTTTTTTTGTTTTGGAAAAAGGAATAAAATAATAAAACAATTGAGTTTTAAATTTTTAATAAAAATTTAAACACTGCTTTGTAGACTAATTTTTCAATTAAAAATTTTTTATTTAGAGTGAAAAATTAAAAAAATAATAAAGTAGAGATATTTTTTAAAATAAATAAAATTAGTGGGGTTTCTATTTAGAGTAAAAAGTCTTTAAACAGCGCACACAAACAGAGAAAACTTCACAACACTACTATGTTTCTGGCAAAACATTTATTGTTAATGCAATATCGAATTATTGAATTAAATTTATTTTGAGAATAATTTTTGCTGCAATAAAATAATTGTCATATAATTAACAATATTATTTGTTGATCGCAATGAGCCCCTCAGTTACAACTAAACTATTGTTATTAAACAATAATATAATTTTTAATTCTTTAACATATATAAAACGTTTTGAGAATTTCAACAAAACAATTTTTATTAGATCAAAAATATTATTTTCAATTTATTTGGTTGACCATAAATTAGTCACTAATTCAATATGGCGATGTTTTATTGCAGTATATCCTGTTGGCGTTGGTTGTGATTTCAGTTAAATAACATTATGTATTGAAAAAAATGTTGCCTCTTGATTTTGATTACCACAACCATATTTTTATAACCTCCACCACCACAAGTGGGTGATGAGGGTATATTAAGTTTGTCGTTCCGTGTGTAACGCCAAGAAGGAATCATCTCAGACCCTACAATGTATATATATTATTGCATCAAATCAAAAACTGAGTCGATTTAGCTATGTCCGTCTGTCTGTTGGAAACATTCTCACGCCTAGAATAATTGACCGAATTCAATAAAACTTGGCCACATTATTTGTTATTGTCCTAAGCAGTTTTGCTATTTAAAACCAGCTATATCGGTTTATAAGCAAGAAAGTTATAGAGCGATATCTGAAACAATCTCCAAAATTCCGAAAAAGAACTCTTCTAATTTCTTCTAAAAATGTTATTGGACTTAAACAAAAAATATAGGCCATAATATGCAAAATTTTGATATACCCAAAACTCAATTTTTAGAATAATTTACTGAAATTTTAAAACATATACTTATTTTGATACAATAATAAATCCATTGAAGTTATATTGTTCCGGGATCATTAATTGACCCAGATCCCATATGAGGCTCTTTTCCGGAATATGATTAATAGCTTATAAAACAATTAAATTTGAACTAATTTTATTGAAATTTGGCACAATTATTAACATGGGTCCATATTTTGATGTAGCTCCCATATAACGCCCTTTACCGGAAAAAGGGTTTGAGCTTATAAAATAATTACATAAAGGCCAATTCCATTGGAACTCAGTACAATGAATTTGTTTAACTATTTTTAATTAGAAAAATCTCGGTCCATATTTGGATGTAGCTCACATATCAGGCCCCTCACCGAAAACAGTTTTCAGCTTATAAAAAAAAAAAAAACAATTCTATTGAATGTCGACACAATTATTTTGCTAACTGTTCTGAAGATATTATATTAATTTGCCCTATATCGGTCCAAATTTTCCTATAGCTCGCTTATAACGGGATTTCCCGGGAAAACGGATTAGAGTTTATAAAACATTTAAATAAAGATCAATTCCATTAAAATTTAGCACAATGATTTTTCTAACTATAATCAAAGTATATTATAAATATGAACAATCTTCCAAATTTTGCTGTAGCTCCCATATAAGACCCCTTCCCGGAAAATAGTTGAGCTTATAACAAGCATATTTTTTGTTTTTATACGCTCCACAGTACAAGTGGTAGAGAGAGAATATTATCTTTGTCATTCTGTGTGTAACGCTAAGAATGAATTATTTCAGACCAAATAATGAATATATTCTTGCATCAAGTCAAAATCTCAGTCGATTTTCATCAATCTGTCTGTCTGCTCACATTAACAAAAATTGAAAGAGCTTAATGTTTCTGTGTTATATATTATATATTTGTGAGTTATAGTTATTATATCTTGGAGTTTTTTTTTTGTATATTATATATAAATTCCTTTAAGTAATCCTGGCGGAAAAAAAGTAAATCTTTTGATGTAGATCATTCATTGTATATAACTTTTAAATATAATTTTCTAATTAGTATTAAAATGATTAAAAAAATATATTTTTTTTAAAGTCCTAAAGTTGTAATGAATTGTTATTTTAGATACTTAACAGTTTGGTTAACGCCAAAATGACCTTTGACCTCAACTATGAATTAATATAATATTCAGATTAAACTGTTACAAAAATGAAAATATTCTAATTCAAATATTTTATTTACAACAAAAAAATTTGATCTTTTTAAAGAAATAAATTTTTAATAAATTTGAAAAAAATCTATTTGTGATTAATATTTATTATTAATTTTAAAAGTCCTCCAAAATTATAATATTATCATTAATATGTAATTTTAAACAATTTATTATAATTCATATTTAAAACTTGATGTGAAGAAATGTTAAATCAATTTATTTTATTTAATTAAGATTTTTGTCAGTTGTTTTAATTAAAATAAATTATATAAAACTTAATAAATTGTTAGCGAAAATTCCAATTTTCTTGTTAAAATAAAATTATAAATTTTATTTTCACACTTGAAACTAAATTTTATTATTTATTATAAACAACAATAATAAGTTTAGTTTATTATTTGTAACTAAAATGTATAATTAAGTTTTCATATAATTTAAGTCACAACAACTACAACAACATTTTTATAGACTCACAAACGATGTAAATAAAAACAATGAAAGAGTTTACATCCGCATAAAAACAAAAAAGAAAAAATATGGAGTTTAATTAATTTCCTTTTTCCTTTAACTTCCTCACTCACACTTAAGCAAATGAATGAGTAAATAAATTGTAACTTTTTTATTTAAACAGTAGCTTTTACCCGGTGCGCTTTGCTGGAAAAAAATCTTATTTCATGGAAAAATAACATTTGGAAACTTGAGAAAGTGATTGGGACAAAATTTGAGAACTCTCGCTGTTATAGTTTTTTAGATTTGCCTTTTATGGGTGTCCTGTTATAGTTCTTTAGATATTCAATAATTAATATTTGTTTTGTATGAGGGTGCCCTCGGTCCTGGTCCTTTTCGTTCTACATTTGTTCACTAAGAAAATACTTGAGAAAGTGAATGTGGCCAAATTTAAAAATTCTGGCTGTTATAGTTATTGCTTTGAATGAGGGTAACGCTCCCCGATCCTATCGAATTTTTATAGCCTATGTTACTTTCGAGATATTGGGATCACTGTATGAACATTTCAATAAAATTGGTTGGGTACTTTAGCTGTCTATAAGTTCTTAACAAACAGACAAACAAACACAAATTTATTCTCGAGAGTTATGAATATAACGAAGAAATTTCTATTTTAAACTTTTATTGTTTGGAAAATTGAGTCTATATGTCTGTTATTGTGTGTATGTGTATATTTATGTTAGATCGTGCGGAAATCCTTTCATTTTTCCTTGTAGTTTTCTTATAATTTTGAAATCTACAAAATGAATCTGTGTTGTCTGTTTCGGACTTATAGACAGCTAAACTACTGGATCGATTTTGTAACATAAGCTATACAAAATTTTGATAGTTTCTGAGGAGAAGAACCCCAAACAAAGCAAATATTGATTAACGAATATTTAAAGAAACGGCGAGATTTTTCAAATTTGGTTTCAATTACTTCTTTAAAGAACTGATAGGGTCAGGGGAAGATGTAACACCTGTTTTACTAGACACAAGGAAGGAGGGATCATGGTGAGAGGTTTTCGCCATACAAAGAAAATTCGGCTCTAATCATATAGGACGAGTAGGATCCAGGATAAAAGTACTCCCATACAAAGCATATTTAAAGAACAGTAAAAGCGGGGGTATTCAATGATCTTTTTTACTGGCCAAAATTTTGGACGAATATGGCTATGGGGAGAATTACCATCCACTTTATAAGGGCGACAAAGCGCACCGGGTCTTAGTTAGGTTATCATATTTTTTCCAGTTATATTTAAGTTGTTTCTGTTAGTTTTATAAAATTTTGTAGACAGTTTTTTTCTTGACTTAAGGTTACGTTATTAAGTTTTAGTAAAACCCTTTCAAAAAAAAAAAGGGTTAATCGCATTTTGATGACTTAATATCATTTATAAGAGTATATTATTTTCTCCTTTGTATGTGTGTGTGTATGGGATGTAATTTAATTTTTTTCTATATTTCTCTATAGTTGATGTAATATTTATGCTAAAATGTTTCTTATTAAGATATTTTATTTCGTTTTTGTTACAAATTTCATAAAATTATAATCCAATTATTGGGGGTTTAAGTAATATGTTTCACATTTGTTAGTTTGTTACCGGATTTTGGGGTTAATTTCATAAATTATTTATATATTTCTTAATGAATTGATTTAAATTATATTAATATAGTTTTGCTCTTAATGACTATTTGTGTGATAATTAACAGGGAGACAAAGAAAATGTAATACAATTCGGTCTGTAAAGGAAATCTTTCTAATGCTAGTTACACTGAAAGCGGCTGTATACATCAATAATGTTAAATAACTAATGGTGAAATTCTTCTCTTCAACTATAAACCACCTCCTCAATATTTCTCTATTCTTTTATTTTCTATTTGAAACCAATAAGTGGAATTCGAGTTCATTTTGTTGCATTTGCTAAGGTGGTCTAACCATTTATTCCGCTTGTCCTCATTTACCAACTTGCTAATTTCACTGTTTAGCTGAGCAATACAAGCGTCGCTGGGGTTGGTATTGTGGATATCATCAATCTCGTTTGCAAGCTTCTCTACTTCGGCAGGGAAGTGCGGACGCACTACTTCGAGGAGTAACCAAGCGAGCGACTGCTGCGATGATGATTTTGTAGAATTTCCCCTCGGCTATTCTAACATTTGAGAAAGCAGGTAGATCGCCAAAGTGGCGGTCGGTAAATTTTTGAAGTCGCGTCAGTCTGCTTTCTTTTGAACAGCTGGCTACTGGCGGAACATAGACATTATAGAGCTCTGGATGTCAAAGCAAGAGATAGAGTTCTATACTCTATGAAGCCGAGATCTCCACGTATGCAGACTGGGGTTATTCGTCCGTTACGTCTCCAGCTGAGCTGAGTATAGTTCTATTCTATGCTGACCTTCTCCTCAACCACATACAATCTTCTTACTATGTCCCTCTGCTTTAATTTTCTTATATGGAGGATTCAAGTTAATTTTTCACCTAAGCATCAAGGTAGTGGATTCAAGGATTTTTTTCCTTTTAAGATCGGGTAGAAATTTGAAATCATTAGTGAGATATGGTGCCTTCAAGCTTTCTAAAGTCGTTTCGAGTGTACAACCCTTATAAAATAGATCTCTGTATACGAAATAATTATATTATGGAATAAAACAAAACATTATTGTTGGCCATCACAAAATATGGTTGTAGACGTTGACACACCCATGAACAACCATATTGTGATCACAAAATATGGTTGTAAACATTGACACACCCATCATTTTTACCATATTATGGTTGTAAAATGGCAAAATAGGGATGTTTAACAATCACATTGTGATTGTGAACGGTGATGTATCCTTGATATTTATCCTAATATCGTTGTCCCACAACCAAATTGTGGTTGCATACGGTGATGCATCCATAATATGGTTGTGCCAAGCTAAACTGAAATAAAAACATCGCAATATTGAAATTGAGACAATTTTATGGGTATCAATATATTCGATCCAATAAAAATTGCTTTGTTCTTATGTTTGACGAAAAATTTAAAATACTATTTGAGGTAATAACAATATTTTTGTTGTAACTATCAGCAATAAAAAAATTGTTAGTAAGTTGAACATTACAACATGTTATTGTTAATCTATTGACAAACTTTTTTTGCAGCGACAAAATAATTTTTAAAAATAAATTTAATTCAATAATTGACATGCTCGCGATAACAATATAAATTTGCAACGGAAATAGTAGTTTTTTAGTTTTAATCGCTACTGCTGAAATTTTGAATCTTTTTCGTACACTTGGCTCGAACAGACTGTCCATCTTTTTCTGGACTACTTTTCAACACCTATTTCGATATTTATAGATGATTGGCCGCAACTGCATATTGCTAATCATACCAAGAATTTTTTTTTAAATTTTTACTGTTTAGGGTTCTAAACTTTTCATTAACATTCCCTTCAGCATCTCCAACACAAAATTTTTGACAAGAAAGTTATGAAAAATCTGCCAGAACATTTCCGTGCTCTGTTTTGGCTTCTAAAATTGTAGCAGCGTTCCAATCAGGAACTTTTTAAGCTTTGTATGTCTGCAAACATGCATAAGTTTTATCTTATTGTGCCAAATTGTCCGAACCCTGAGCTAACAAGGCCGCTTTTTTGCCGGATGTATTAGGAGCTCTTTTAAAAATGCTTTCTACTTTGTTAGCTTTAGAAACATTATGAGGACCATTCCTTCTAACTGAACTGGGTTTTCCCGGTTCCTCCCAATTCTATTCAATTAAATTAGAAACAGTTGAACGGTTCCTTTAACAATTGGTTAACTTTATGTAGAACCAAGTTGGGGTTTATTTACTAATTGGAATCATATTAATAATATGTTTGACTTTAAATATAATAACTGGTATAATTGATCAAGGTAACTTGATCAAAAAAATAGTTTATAAAAACCGTATGTTAAGAATTTTTCGATCTCACTCTATAAAATATTCAATCAACGCAAGTGCTGAAGCCTTTAGTTGTAACAGTTCTGTTGTATCAGGTTAACTTTTTTTCTTGTGGAAAAATCCCTGATATTCGAATCGATCAAGAACGAAAATCCAAATGTTGAGGGAAAGAAATTTAATGTAATATTTTAGGGTCATTTGACTGAAGTAATTTCTTCAAAATAGAATTTGTATTACCCGATATGTGGACATCTTTAACATTTAGCAATAATGAACTGCAAATGATTTCATTTTATCTCAATAATGCTGTAATTATGCTCTATATTTGTGTGAGATTATAATCTGTCAAACCCTAAGTATTTTATGTATTTTTCTATATCCACTGTTTGGCGCTTAAATTCTTTAACAAAAAAGAAAAAATCGCATGAAGAATTAATGTACCATTTAGTCATACTCTAAAAGCATTAAACTGACCACAAAAGCACTTAAATTTAAACCCAAATAGCTGGCGTCAGCTCTTAACAGGTGAATGCAATTTATAGCAAAAATTTTGTTTGATGTTTTTTTTCAGAGAACTGCTCTAAAAGAAAGACGTCAGGAAACTACTTTTAATGAAAAAAAAAGAAACTAAAACTTACAACATAAAATAATCATTAAAGTTAAGATGCAAAAAGTAACCGTTAAGAATCAGTTTTATTTTTAAATATTAAAAAAACAATAACTAACGCTTCTGATGCCACTAAAGTACAAAAGCAGCGAAGCATTAAAGCGAACATTTAACAAATAAAAATGTTAAAGAAAAATTATGCAAAAATAAAAGAAATTTTTTTTATTAAAATGTTTATAAGAAAAACATGTAAATTTTGCAAGAGGGAACTACAAGTTGAAAAAAAACACCAAAAAATAAAATTAAGTTCTTGAATAAAATTATAATTTATGAGTGTAAATAAGCAAAAGTTATCTGGACTTAGATCGTGCTTATAAGCATCCATCCAGTATGTTACTTCTGTTCTAGAGTCGTGTTAACTTCTGACTGAATTCAAAAATTAATCAATTTCTTTTCAAACTGCTTTTTTCTCTTTCTCTTTAAAGTTTTCGGATAAGAAAAATAAGACTGAAATTATCAAAATGTGCAACAAAATGCAAATTGAGTTTTATTTATAAAAAGAAAAATAATAAAAAACAAGTAAGAATGCTATATTCGGCTATGCCGAATCTTAAATACCCTCCACCACAAATTCGTGTAAAGTTAATACGTTAGGTTCCATAGACACACATATACTCACAAATGTATATAACACAGAAATACTTAATTAGTCATAAAATTAGTTACAATTTATGCTATAAAATTTTTCTATTAACTGCCTTTTTTCTACCAATTTTCATTGAGCTCTGTTAATTTTTGCGGATGTGAGCAGACAAAGAGATTGACGAAAATCGATTGAGATTTTGACTTGATGCAAGAATATATACATTATGGGGTCTGAAATAATTCATTCTTAGCGTTACACACAGAATGACAAAGTTAATATTCTCTCTCTACCACTTGTACTGTGGAGCGTATAAAAACAAAAAATATACTTGTTATAAGCTCAAAACTATTTTCCGGGAAGGGGTCTTATATGTAGCTCCCATATAAGACCCCTTCCCGAAGTTTGGACCAAGATTGTTCATATTTATAATATACTTTGATTATAGTTAGAAAAATCATTGTGTTAAATTTTAATGGAATTGATCTTTATTTAAATGTTTTATAAACTCTAATCCGTTTTCCGGAAAATCCCGTTATAAGGGAGCTATAGGAAAATTTGGACCGATACAGGGCAAATTAATATAATATCTTCAGAACAGTTAGCAAAATAATTGTGTCGACTTTCAGTAGAATTGGTCTTTATTTACTCGAGAAGGGGCGTTATAATGGAGCTATATAATAATATGGACCCATTTTAATAAAGTTTACAACATATATTTAAAATAGCTAGAAAATTAGTTGTGCCAAATTTCAATAGAATTGGTTCAAATTTAAGAGTTTTATAAGCTATAAATCATATTCCGGGAAGAGGCCTTATATGGGAGCTATATCAAAATATGGACCCATGTAAATAAAATTTATAGTATATATTTAAAATAGTTAAAACAATAATTGTGCTAAATTTCAATAGAATTGGTTCAAATTTAAGAGTTTTATGAGCTATAAATCACATTCCGGGAAAGTCCTTATATGGGAGCTATATCAAAATATGGACCCATCTTAATATAATTTATAACATATATTTAAAATGGCTAGGAAATAAGTTGTGCCAAATTTCAATAGAATTGGTTCAAATTTAAGAGTTTTATGAGCTATAAATCACATTCCGGGAAGGGGCCTTATATGGGAGCTATATCAAAATACGGACCCATGTAAATAAAATTTATAGTATATATTTAAAATAGTTAAACAATTATTTGTGCCAAATTTCAATAGAATTGGTTCCAATTTAAGAGTTTTATGAGCTATAAATCATATTCCGGGAAATGGCGTTATATGGGAGCTATATCAAAATATGGACCAATGTTAATAAATTTATAACATATATTAAGAATGGTTTAAAAATTAGTTGTGACAAATTTCAGTAAATTATCTTAAAATTGCGGTCCATATGACACAAAGAGTTTGGGGTGTATCAAAATTTTGCATATTATAGCCTATAACTTTTTTCCGGTTAATCAGATTTTGATAATTTTTGGCACGATGATGAAGCACGTGTAATTGTATGCTAAAATTAATTTTTTGTTTAACTCCAATTACATTTTTAGAAGAAATTATAAGAGTTCATTTTTGAAATTTTGAGGTTGTTTCAGATATCGGTCTATAACTTCCTTGCTTATAAACCGATATAGCTGGTTTTAAATAGCAAACTGCTTAGGACAATAGCAAATAATGTGGCCAAGTTTTATTGAATTCGGTCAATTATTCTAGGCGTGAGAATGTTTCCAACAGACAGACAGACGGACAGACGGACATAGCTAAATCGACTCAGTTTTTGATTTGATGCAATAATATATATATACATTGTTGGGTCTGAGATGATTCCTTCTTGGCGTTACATACAGAATGACAAACTTAATATACCCTCACCACTTGTGGTGGTGGAGGGTATAAAAACATTTGGAAATAATTCTTATCATTGAAAATTAATCTCAACAACAAGTAAAGTTTTTTTTAATGTTGTAAAAGATTTTATTTAGTTTGTTATTGGATTTGATACCCTACTAATTTTCGGTAGTTTGATTTCGATTTGGTAGCATATGGATTATGGGTCAAAGGAACTATATCGTTTTTGAAATAGAACCAGAAATAAGCGTTATCCGCTTACTGATGGTAAAATTGGGAAAAGTTGGAAGGCTGAGCCAAAATTTCTCCCTTTCATTCATTTCTAACCTTTTTTACGTTCTTGCATCATATGAAATAGCGTTGTCTTTACGGGATACTTTAGTGCGTTTGGCCTCTTATTCTGGTGTATGGACAGTTATTCTGTATGTTATAATATGTTGTTGTTGTCCCTTTAAATGAATCTGTTGTCTTTGGTATAAATCTCCAGTGATAGCCCTGATGTAAAACAGCTTTCGGATCCCACTAAATACCGAATATCTCTCTGGAGTTATGCATAATTAGCTTCGGTGTTGATTTGACTAACTGTCTGGCTTGGACTTATGATCTCTTTTCTAATTTCTTTTTATTATTCAACGTGAAAGATCGCCTTTGTTGTAGCGTTTTTATTGTCTTCTATATCGAAATCAACACTTTGAAATCACAAGTCCTTGTTCACAAGTTTTTTGAGTTGATATAATAATCGATAACTTTCAGAAGTCGTGCTATTTAAAGAAAGTTTTTAGAAGATTTTTTAGCCAAATTTTGAGGCGTTATTAACTGAAATTTCTCCTCGGAGACCAAATACAAGTTGGATTCGAACAACATACGGCAAAACTGGTTCTATATTTAATTTAAATTTAAAATTTTGTGATTTTAGTGATTTCCAACAAGATGATCTTGCACTTGTCATAGATCCTCCAATTGAAAGTTTCTTAACAAAATCCAAAAAACCAAAGCAATTTGGGACTTTTTGAAAATAATTTTTTTCATTTCCAAAATTTTGAGATCATGTACATTTAAATGTGGCCCGAACGACCAAATACTGGTTGAATTTAAACTTCAAACTTCAAAACTATTTTACATGTGAACCAAACAGTTTTAGAAATAATTTATTATGTCTTGTGAACACCGTTTTGTTTTAATTCCAAAGTTTCCATTTATTTTTGAAGTGTTATAAACTGAAATCTGGCCCGAAGGACCGAATGCTGTTCTGTCTCGTGAAAGTCGTTTCTTTTTCAACACCAAACTTATTAATCTTATGGATGGATTAGAAGTCCACTAATTGGGAGTTTCTTAGTATGTTTTGCGTGAATTTTTAACTGACTTTTTTTAATTTATTACTTTTCTTTAATAAAGGATGTTATTTCAGATCGGCAGTAAAACTTTATGTACTGCCGCAATAAAATCATCCATTTCTTCACTCTACAATCACCAATTGACATTCATTCATATCCATTTCTACAGCTAATCCCAAATAACACCTTCAACTTAAGTCTAATACTAAATCATTAATAAAATCTACTATGCCGACTTTAGCTTCCCATCTTGTTAATAACTTATTTACCTTAACATTTACGATCAATATATCAATATTTTATTTCAAGTTTGGTAAATTATGTTATTGTAGTGGTTCTCACATATATATATATGTGTGTGTGTGTGTTTGTATATTATTGTTGTAATAAAATATTTCTACTTGTTTGATTAATTTTAATTAACAGTCCATAATTCTGACATTATCTGCTTAAGCAAATTGAAGTTACCAATTGATTTTATCGTTTGCATAAATGCACATTAGCACCGTAACACCTTGAAACTGGTAACTGGTATCGAATATAATATTTTCCAAATCATGTTGGAGTTTGTTGTGCATTTTGTCCATTAAACCAAAGATATACATTTCCCTGCCAGAGACTGAGACCAACCAACAACAAAATCGTTGATATTTTTAACAAAAAAAATCATCGTTTATAAAATATTAAGAAGAAAAAATAATACACAAACTGTGAATAATGACCAAAAATCTGGTGATATAGTTGAGACTTTTATACGTTTTATAGTCAAATAACAAACACAGGTTGCAAAAGCCTTCGTTGCACAAAAAATATTATGAAGAGAAGAAGAAAAAAGACTAAATTAATAATAAATATTGCAGTAAAACGTGCTGCCAATATTAATTAAAACCATTCATACGTCATTTTTACGCATTAAGTTTATTTTTACTGGATTTTGGATTTTGTTGGATTTATTTTAGATGTTAAAAAGAAAATTTTTAAGCAGAAAATTTTCGGAATAATGCTGCGACAGTACTTTTTTAATGATCAATTTTGATAAAATAAATTCAAGGGATTTCTTTTATTTCATATATAAATGGATTATTTTTGTAATCATTGTTATTATTTCAGTTGAGTTGTTTTGAAATGGTTTTTAATTGGCTGCTGATATATAGTTGCAACTGTTTTTTAAAGAAAGAATACATCTGAATGTTTCCTTTAACCCAGAACTGCGTTAAAAGGACTTTAAGGTACTTTAAGAATAAAAAAAATATAATTTTGAAGTGTAACTTACATAAGGTCAAAGGTCACAAAGATGTAATAAATGCATTATTTAACTTACGAGTGAACTTTATTACGTTCTAATATATTACAGCGAAAAAATATGTGAGTGCTTCCACATTTCAACCAATTTCAATTAGTTTCAAATGCCTTTAGCAATTTTTGAAAACCTTATTCCTAATTATCCTTCTATAAACTGACTAGGTTCTACATTAATTTGGATACCTGTTATATATCTCGATCAAAACCGACGGTACAAACCCATTCCCCTATACCCTTATTCACGAATCGAGGTAACACTTCGGATTATATATTTTCTGGATGTCAATACCTCTACTGCTTTGTGGTCGGAGCAATCCAATATCTTGTCGCACTACACATCGAAATCCTTAACCAGTTCAATTTTACAATACCAAGTTTGTCCTGGGGCTACTGGCAACCGTTTTTAAAGACTACAATTGACGAGTAAAAGATACATTGCTCTTTCACGCGTAACTTTTATATAAAGAGGGCCTTACGTATCTCCAAGAACGTCAAATCCCGTATGAATACGGAAGGAGGAGAAAAATGCATCTAATATATTCAACTCTTACTTCTTTAGATAAGAAAAAAAGCTAGAATTTTAGTTCATTGACACGCCGAGTTTAATTTAAAGAAGTTTTTCGCGCCATTGGCATCTTTAATTTTCCCCGGACATCATCCCCGAAAAAGCTCTACGTAGTAGAAGGGCCGCTTAAACAACTAAAACTTCGTAAATGTTCAGCTACTCGGAACTAGCGTCAAATTTGAGATGTTGAACGATCGCGACATTGAAGGCTTCAAAAGAGAATTAACTCCTAGAATGGTACTCCTAGAATCGTATGTATCCGGAAGGAGAAGCAAAAATAAAAAATCAGATTTTTTAACAGTCTGAAGAGGCACCCTGATTAAAAAGTCACTTAAATGACTGTAATTACCATACAGTTATGTGGATATTTTAGCAAACTTGAGAGGCATAATGTCAGTAATTGATGGAAGCGAAGTACCATTTTTCAGCCAATTCAGATATTTTATTGATCGTAAACTTAAAATTCAATCACTCATAAAATACGAAAGATGCAGGTTTTTCTGATGCGGTTTCTTCTAAAATTCCTGTGTCTATTAAGGCCGTAAACTATGACATGTGATAGTCTATGGTAAAAAATCTTGAAAATTTATTAATTTAGATTAGAACGCGTAAAAAGGAATGATCTCCATTCTACTCGCACGAAAAATCAACTCGTGACTTACTGTTACTTGTTATATAGAACTGGATCCATCCTCATGATTTTAGATAACTTAGTACTTTGTCTTATATATAGTATCCACGAAATTGTTTCCTTCGGCTGGCTGGGCGTTTACAGATAAAGTGGAACACTTTCTCGACCTTATTCAAGTCATCGCAACTACGACAGTAGTCGTTAGAGGTTACGCTTGTCTCCAAGAACTTACATGTATTTTATTAAACTTTATAAATAAAGGAGCTATCAGTAGAGTCAATAACATAACTCCCTACGTTCTAGATCTATTTATGGATTAAAATGGGCAGGGACCTGAAGTTACATAATTTTATTTCCCGGTTAAAAACATGAAATTCTAAAAATCTTTATTCAGATTAAGAGATTGAAAGTGGACCTTATCAATCTGTTTACATACATACAGTATACAGACCGATAAGGTCTACTAGTGTGTGTAAACTCTGATTCTGTATCGTAGTTGTTTTTCTGTTTTGTTCTACGTATCAGATCAATTAAAATATGCATCATTTTAAACAAAGAATGTTCAAATCTATAACTTGTGTTCCGTTGCCTCCCTAATTATATTATTACTGCAACCACAACATGTTTGATCACATTTACCATAAATATAGAAAATAAAATGTTTACGAATAAGTGAAATCACATCCCTTTTTATGGTCATGTACACGATAATACCTTCCTTCCACTTGAGTGCATTTAGCGAAAAAAAAAAAAAAACATTTTATTGTAGCATCCTTTTATCCCTAAATACTTAATGTATAAGATTTTTTCCTAATTGAGATCATTTTGGAACAATTGTAACTTTTTATTGCTGCACAACTCTAACAATACAAATTCATTTGACAAATAGACGATTTGAATAATTTTTTTGGAGTTTTACAATTTATATGATTTTTATGCAAATGTTTTGCACAATTTTAGTGGTTTAACAAATGTTTAAAGTCTTTTTTTCTTAAATTTCAAATATATAAAAAAAAATTCTGTGAAAATAAAAAATGTTTCATTTAAAAAACTTTTTTTTTTTTTTGAAAAAGGAGTCAAAAGAAATGATAAATTATGTCTACTTTCCTAACATTCATCATTAACACTCAAATTGCCACCATTTAAAAAAAAGTGTTAATTTATTTAAATTATTTTTTAAATGTTTTCTACTTCTGACTTATAGTCAAGAGTTTTTATATTTCAGTTCATTTTGCAATCGGGTTGTTAGTTTGAATTAAATGTGATAACGAGAAAAAATTACAACTTTAATGATTTTAAGGAAACAAATCATAATGTGTGAAAATAATGAGTTTCAAACAATTAATAACAATTCAACAAATTAAAATAAAAATAATTATATTTTTATTGTAATTAACATATTTATATGTGATTTATATAGAAATAACATCGTTTTTAATTTAACACTCGAATAAGCAGAACAATTTATTAATATCAACATAAATTATCAGTACTTTTCCAATTGTACTTAATATATTTAAATGCTGTAATTGTTTTAGAATTAATTGCAGTTTATAAAGAAACAGTCTTGGAATTGTTTAGAGATGTAATTGGAAGAGAGGAGTTTGTTCAGTTGCATGCTTCACTTTGATCAAAATATATCGAAATCCATTTTTAAGTTTTTAGAAGGAACAAGTGAGAATGCTTTTCAATACCCTCCACCAAAAATTCATGTGAAGTATATACGTTATATTTCGTACATCCACACTTACGCATACACGTATACAATATATTTAAGTTTTTTTAAACATAACACAGGAACATTTAATGAGCCATAAATTGGTTATAATTTTGTCTATAACTTTTTTTGTACTGAACCGATTTTGATTTTGAACTTAAAGGTTGCTTCAGATATCGGTCTATATCTTTCAATATAAGATATAGACCAGCAGACTATTAGAAATACTTTGACCAAATTTCATTGAGTGGATTTGTGCGTGCCAACAACAGACATATAATATATATTCTTTATGGGGTCTCAGATAATTTCTTTTGAACGTTACATCCGGATTGACATAGTTAATATAATCTCTCTCTTCAACACTTGCGTTGGTGGAGGGTATTAAAATGGATTGGTGACCTTGTTATGCCAGTTAGATCTAGAATGAAGGAGTAGTTTCGCGAAACGTAAAAATGACCAACCAATTTCTTGTATCCACTTGTAGTATTCTTCATATGAGTATAAGCGTCTTCAAGGATACGGTAGGCTATGATCTTAAATCTTTTGTTTTTATGCAGAATGTTCTGAAGTAATAAAAATTAATATTAAAAATTAATATCAGATTTAAAAATCATCAAAGAACATAAAAGAGCTCCTGTAAAACGATCAACATCAATGTGCAATTTGTTGTGATCGGACTTATAAGGTTGCATTTTGGGGCACAGCAATCAATGTTTCTAGCATTTACTGAAATCACAACAACGAATTTTTCATTTTAGGAACTGACTTGTAAAAATTTTCTTTGACTCATTCAAGTGATCATTAGAAAATTAATTCTGAATATGATATTTTGGAGGGAAGATCTGTCCAAATTAATAATAAAATAAAATATAAAAAAGAAAATACAGAAAGAAATTAAGTTTTAAGCTTTATATTTCTGAAAGTTTGACAGTTATTGACTTGTATCTTTATCTGTCTGAAAATTTGACTTTGTGATTCCTAATGAAAATATTAAAAAAACATTGATTTCATGAAAGGACTCAAATATCCAAAAATGTGAAGAAAAATGTCAATAATGGGATTTTTTAATCCACAGAATCCAAATTTAATGGAAAACCCAATACCAAGATATTATAAACATATTGTGATTACCCTTTCAAATTCAGACTTTAAGACTTAAAATATAGAAATTAAATTAAATATTGTGATTAAAAAAGGGTCAAATTCAAGACCGCCCGGACTTAGTGCTCTAAGGTTTTTTTGATAGAGAATTTGAACTATAATATTTTGTGGAACGAAGACTTTCAAAAAGAAATATGAATTAAATGAATCCCACAAAGAAAAATTTTATTTTAGACAAAAAATAAATGAATCAACTTTTTCTGATATTCAAATTGATTATTTGATTGATTATTTTTAAACTGAGTGGAAATATTGACCTCAATATTTTTATTAAATAAATAATTTTGTTGTTTAACTAAGTAAGATCGTGGCAATACTTTTGGATATATGTTTTGAAAAAAAAACTGACTCGAGATCTTGAAAAATTTTGAAATTTGAAATTAAAAAAAAATATCTCTAAAAGTAGAGATAAAAATATCATATGTAAACCTTTTTTAAGGAGTATAATTCAGTGAAAAAATTTGAGATTAATTAGTAATTTGGCACGCGCCGAAAAAATAGACTTTCGAGATAACTGACTAACAAAGTTATAATGTCATTATCCTCTGCTATCATTAAGCTCAATTTAATGTAAACTCATTCAGTCGGTCAAAAGTTACAGATTTATTTTCAAAAAAATCGATTCTGACCTACTGTGCCTTGCAAATCTTCGTGTATCATTTGAAGTTACAGAAATATAGACAAAATTTCATTAAGATCCGTAAATACGTTTGAATATGAGCGTGCCAGCAATAAAAAGATGTAGATAAATGGACTTAGATTTTAATATGCTGAAAGACTATATATTCTTTTTAGAGACTTTTCGATTATTCCTTTTTAAGGTTACATACGGAAGAACAAAGTTAATATACCTTCTGCACTACTTGTGGCAAATAGGGGTATAAAAATTGCAGAAATTGAGAGGTTGAATATTTTTTTTCAACATGTTGTAAAAATTGCACAGCTATAGAGTTATTGAGGTATCTGAAGAGGTCTTAAATTTGCCAATTTTTTTGCGATTCTATTTATCTTTGAAGTGATATTTGGAAGTTTGTTTCATATAAAATTAATGGAAAATTATGGACTGATCCTCTTAAAACAAAGCCTTAAGCAGGCTTGGGATATATATTTTTGTGGAGATATTCCTCCTTGTATTACTTACAGGAGAAATACGTAAATGTAGATGTTACAAACATCAGCACAATCACTTAAAACTCCAAAAACCTATGATGGTGTAGGGGATAAAAATGAATTTGCTATACATTGTATATTTAAGCTGATAAGTCAAAATTTATTTCTTCCTGATATTAAAAAAACAAAACAAAAATAAAATAAAATTCTCACGTTGATTTTTGCCAGAAAAAAAACAAGAAAACCATAACAAAATTTCATCAAAAACACTTAACACTTTTGAAATCTGATAACACAATCTTAAAATCTTCTTAAAAAATCGTTCGAATTTATTTTATCATAACAAAAAAATAAGAAAAATGTTTTTTAATTTCAAAATAAAAAAAATGCAACTTAAATGTTAAAACAGCAACGGCTGCCTTTTTTTCAAGTGAAAAAAATGCACTAAAATTAAAAATAACTGCATTTTTATTTATTTAGACTTGAGTTGTTTATTTTGAAATCTTAAATACTCGTATCGTAGAGATTAAGATAAAAAAAATATCACAAAATTCTTAGGAGACGAGAAAAACACACTGCAAACTGTAAAAATGCCAACGGAACGCATAAATACTTTGCAACATTTTAGATTTTATTGATTGTGTTGAGATTGCAAAAGTTGCTGCCGTTTTTCTTGTCTTGTTTTAGATTCTTTTCTTATTTTCTTTTACAATTATTTCTTTTCATCTTTGAGCTAAATGTCATTGGTAATGTGACAAATTTTTCTTAAAAGGACATTTAATCCTTTAAGCTGCTTACGTCATATATTTCAATTCTTTAAGTGTAGTTTTATTATTTTATAAGAGAGTGAATTTAGATTTGATTTAATATTTTAGGTTTTCTTTCATGCGCTCTCAAGTATTTTGAATACTTGTGATATATATTTTTGACTTTACACCCTACATCACCATAGTTGGTGGGGGTATTATGCGTTACCGCAGATATTTGTATCTCAGAAAGTCATTCTGAATCGAACGGTATACTTAAACGCAATTGTTAAATATACCGTTCTACACAGAATTACTTCCTTCCTCTAGAAAAAAATCCTTTTAAAAAGCATAAATTTCACATAAATCTTAGTAATTAGCAAAAAGCAAATTATACGAGGTCTGTTCATAAATTTTTCGCATCAGTCATTTACAACCAACAATGTGGTATAGGTTATTATATAGTCGGGTTAGACTAATTATAACATTTTTCTTACTTTTGTTCAAAATCACTAATTTTCAAAATCGAAAAGTTTTCTAATTTTTAATCGATTTTGGAATAATTAATGCATTTTTGAATAATTTTGTATTCTCCTGGTGAGTTCATTTAAGGTGACAGCATTAAAAACTACAAAATACTTAGTATAAAAGAAGCTTTTGACCAATATCTTAAACAAACCCGGAAACTGAAATATTGGAAACACCATTTACGGCTTAATGGTTTATTCAATTATAACATCCAAACTAATTTTCTTACCTCAATAAAATTAGGCCTGATTTTCCAGAAGAGTTTCCTCTTTTAAAAACTGACACATTTTTAAAAGTAGGAGATAAGTTATAGACCGATGTTAACGACATCATTCGAAAAATGAAAAAGAAATTGAGTTGACCTAACGGTTTATTCTAATATCATGATTTTAAGCAAA
Source organism: Cochliomyia hominivorax (assembly GCA_004302925.2). Classification (NCBI taxonomy): domain Eukaryota; kingdom Metazoa; phylum Arthropoda; class Insecta; order Diptera; family Calliphoridae; genus Cochliomyia; species Cochliomyia hominivorax. The sequence continues at coordinate 48,262,847 of PYHX02000495.1, forward strand.
CAGATATCGACTTTAAACATCTAAAACCGCACTGGGCTCATGGATAATGTTTAAAATTTGCTCCCAATCATCACTTTAAGAAATAGTTTTCGGGCCAAAATGTAGAACGGATAGAATCAAGAGGAGAGGTAGCTCCCATGCAAAAGGAATATTAATTATTGAATATCGAAAGAACTATTGAAGTAAGAAAATTAAAATCCCATCTTAATTATTTTACCGAGAAAGAGATTAACTGGACAAATTGCAGGATGGTAGCATCAGTGGTAGGTGTAGTCCCATACAAACAAAATGTTAATTGCACAATATCTGAATAACTATTACAGCGCGTATTTAAAGTTTGATACCAATCACTTTCTGAGGGAACTGTTTTACTTCTTTCTCAAGAAGCTGTAAGGATCGGATGAGTGGTAACTCCACACAAAATAAATATAATTTATCAATTATCTAAAGAAATATTGCTTTTATCACGGAAAAGTTATTACGGACAAAATTCAGAACATTTCATCCCAAGATTTTTAACGGACAAAATGTAGGACGGTTGGAATCAGGAGGAAGGGTAACTCCCGTTCGAATTGTTGCATATTTTATATATTTTAGTTTTACTTTATAAGGGCGGAAGAGCGTACCGATTCTCAACTAATATTACAAATACTATTATTTTGAGTTTATTAATTTTCATCAAAAATTCTCTCCATTTGAGGCAAAATTTCAAGACACAACATGATCGGGTTTTAGGATAATATAATTTTTCTTGAATAATAAATAGTGAATATTTGTGGAACTATTGCAGCGTTTTCTGTTAAATTTGTTGTACAAAATAAATATTATCTTATTACAATTATTTCTAAATAAATGGATATAGAGGGTAATAATGATTCGGTACAGACGTATATATGATTCACTACAGACGTATAGAATCGTTCAAGTGATAGAAATTGAACTAATAATTCATTTCTAATTACAGCAAATACTCAACAAATTTTCATTAGAATCGTGTGAAACGATTTTTTGGATCCAAGTCCATTTTTATCTGATATTCGTTTGCATGCGGATTCTGTCTAATCCAAAATTTTATGCTCTTTTCAGTTGGCTAGCCGATTAGTATGCTTTAAAGTTTTCGAAAAAAATTTTTAATATCAATTTCCATTGGTCATGTTCTTGCGGCGATCTTTCATATTCAAAAGTCTAAAACATCTTTTGGATCTATTTATTTACAAAAGGATCATTAATACTAATTAACAAAAGTATGAATTCAAAACCACATTGTTGCAACATTGAAATCTCTGAACTGATCACGTATCTGGTAAACTGATATTGGGGGAGAGAAGTTAGGGTAGTTAGATCCAAATAACTCCCAAATAGTTAGTTTTTATTTGTTTCATGTGTTAATAATTATTGGACACCGGACATAATTTGTACATAATAATTCATTACGTCATGGGAAGTTTATATTAAATTTTTTTATATATAAAAAATTTATTTGTATTAATTGAATTTAGTTTGGACGCCACCATGACGCCTTTTTGTCCATAATTTAATCTGCTTTTCGGCATTTATGAGATTTTCATTGTTGTTTTTCTTTTTTCAATGAACATTTACAAAATTTACAAACATTTCATTTCATCTCTCTAAAACTCAGAAAATCTAATTCGATCTCCTTGACTAATTGCTTTAGTTACTTGAATTTAAGTTGTTTTTCATTAAAACCTTTTCGTATTGATTTTAAAAACTAATATTTCGACCTCAATGTGTGTGTTCGAATGAAAAATCATCTTTTTTTGTTGATTTTTGTGGGCGTTAATATTCATTTTTATATGTTTTGCTTTGACAGGATTTATAATTTTATAGAAAAATTAAAAGAAAATAGAAGAAAGAAAGGTATTAAATAAAACAAATAAGAATGTTATATTCGGCTATGCCGAATCTTCAATACCCTCCACCACAAACCGAGTGAAGAAAATACTTTACAATTTTGCGAAAGGTTTTGCTTGAACTAAAAAGTTGCCTCAGATATCGATCTATATTTCTTTATATACTGAACCGATTTTGCTGGTTTAAAAAATGACTATAACAATTACTCAGGCGGAATTTCATTGACCTCTGTAGATTTTTGTGGTTGTGAACGAGTCAACAACAGACAGACGAGCATAGATAAATCGACTCAGATTTTAATTTTGTGCAAGAATATATATAAATTACATTATATAATTATAGCGTTACACACGGAATGACAAAGTTAATATACTCTCTTCGCTACTTGTCTTGGGTGGAGGGTATAAAAACCTGCAAGTGTGAAGACGTTTTTAATTTTTTTCTTCAAAAAAAGGAAAACATTTATAGTTATGGCAGATTATTTTTATTAAAAATTAATATCATTGTTTTGTTTCTCTATTTTTTAAAAAGAGCTTAAATTTTTAATATTTTAATTTTAAAATTTTCATTTTATAACTTAATCAAATCACAAATGAAACTCAAATGGTACAATTCGGTACAAATAAATTTATTTATATTTTAAACAAATAACGTGTTTTTTAATTAAATCGTGGCTTTCAAAAGTTATTAGATTTTTTTTGTTAACAATTGTTTTGCTTTCATAATAAATTATTATTTCTTATGTATTTTATTATTATTTTTTTCATTTAAAGAATAAATATTTTATAATTGACCAAAATTACACAATTAATATTTGAATAATGCCAGTCATTCCTCAATAATTAAAATTTAGAAAAAAAAATTATTAACTTCATCAACATTTTTTCTTTACAAAAAAACCGAAAATAATAAAAATATAAAATAAAAGAATAAATGATTGACAATCACTTCACTACTGTCGAACGCATGAAGTGGCATTTTGTGAATGAATTATAATAAAATTAAAGTTATTATGAAATTAGAAGATTGAACATAATTTAAGTATCTAAAACTTATTACTTTAAAGAGATGCGACATCAAACTGTCTAAATTTTTTATAGATCATCATAATTTTTCTACGAAAAATATTGGCAACAGTGTTCCATTCTATAGGAAACTTGTATCAGTAACAATTAGCTTGATCACATGACAACATCCTACAGAAAATTTTGATTACAAAACATTAGCTTGACTGGATAACAATTTTCTTACGGAATCTTGATCACATGATAAATTTCTATTATAATTTTCTATAGAACATAATGATCACATCACAATTTTCTAAATATGAAAAATTCAAATGATCACATCACAATTTTCTATAGAAATTATGATCACATCACAATTTTCTATAGAAAATTATGATCACATCACAATTTTCTATAGAAAATTATGATCACATCACAATTTCTATAGAAAATTATGATCACATCACAATTTTCTATAGAAAATTATGATCACATCACAATTTTCTATAGAAAATTATGATCACATCACAATTTTCTATAGAAAATTATGATCACATCACAATTTTCTATAGAAAATTATGATCACATCACAATTTTCTATAGAAAATTATGATCACATCACAATTTTCTATAGAAAATTATGATCATCCAATTTTATTTGATCACCAATTTTCTATAGAAAATTATGATCACATCACAATTTTCTATAGAAAATTATGATCACATCACAATTCTATAAATTATATACATCACATTCTATAGATAATTATGATCACATCACAATTTTCTATAGAAAATTATGATCACATCACAATTTTCTATAGAAAATTATGATCACATCACAATTTTCTATAGAAAATTATGATCACATCACAATTTTCTATAGAAAATTATGATCACATCACAATTTTCTACAGAAAATTATGATCACATCACAATTTTCTATAGAAAATCATGGTCACATCACAATTTTCTATAGAAAATTATGATCACATCACAATTTTCTAATAAAAAATCATGATCACTAACAATTTTCTATAGAAATCATGATCACATCACAATTTTCTATAGAAAATCATGATCACATCACAATTTTCTATAGAAAATCATGATCACATCACAATTTTCTATAGAAAATCATGATCACATCACAATTTTCTATAGAAAAATCATGATCACATCACAATTTTCTATAGAAAATCATGATCACATCACAATTTTCTATAGAAAATCATGATCACATCACAATTTTCTATAGAAAATCATGATCACATCATAATTTTCTATAGAAAATCATGATCACATCACAATTTTCTATAGAAAATCATGATCACATCACAATTTTCTATAGAAAATCATGATAATTTCACAATTTTCTATAGAAAATCATGATCACATCACAATTTTCTATAGAAAATCATGATCACATCACAATTTTCTATAGAAAATCATGATCACATCATAATTTTCTATAGAAAATCATGATCACATCACAATTTCTATAGAAAATCATGATCACATCACAATTTTCTATAGAAAATCATGATCACATCACAATTTCTATAGAAAATCATGATCACATCACAATTTCTATAGAAAATCATGATCACATCACAATTTTCTATAGAAAATTATGATCACATCGCAATTTTCTATAGAAAATCATGATGACATCAAAATTTTCTATAGAAAATCATGATCACATCACAATTTTCTATAGGAAATTATGATCACATCGCAATTTTCTATAGAAAATTATGATCACATCGCAATTTTCTATAGAAAATCATGATCACATCAAAATTTTCTATAGAAAATCATGATCACATCAAAATTTTCTATAGAAAATCATGATCACATCAAAATTTTCTATAGAAAATCATGATCACATCAAAATTTTCTATAGAAAATCATGATCACATCAAAATTTTCTATAGAAAATCATGATCACATCAAAATTTTCTATAGAAAATCATGATCACATCAAAATTTTCTATAGAAAAATCATGATCACATCAAAATTTTCTATAGAAAATCATGATCACATCAAAATTTTCTATAGAAAATCATGATCACATCAAAATTTTCTATAGAAAATCATGATCACATCAAAATTTTTCTATAGAAATTATGATCACATCAAAATTTTCTATAGAAAATTATGATCACATCAAAATTTTCTATAGAAAATTATGATCACATCAAAATTTTCTATAGAAAATTATGATCAATCACAATTTTCTATAGAAATTATGATCACATCACAATTTTCTATAGAAATTATGATCACATCACAAATTTTCTATAGAAAATTATGAATCAACATCACAAATTTTCTATAGAAAATTATGATCACATCACAATTTTCTATAGAAAATTATGATCACATTCACAAATTTTCTATTAGACAAATTATGATCACATCACAATTTTCTAATACGAAACAGTTATGATCACATCACAATTGTTCTTATAGAAAAATTATGATCACATTAGAAATTTTCGCTAGAAAAATCATGATCACATCACACCTTTTCTATAGAAAATAATTTCCTATAGAAAATCATGATCACATCATTAATTTTCTAATAGAAAATCATGGTCACACACAATTTTCTATAGAAAATCATGGTCACATCACAATTTCTATAGAAATTATGATCACATCACAATTTTCTATAAAAAATCATGATCACTAACAATTTTCTATAGAAAATCATGATGCACATCACAATTTTCTATAGAAAATCATGATCAATCACAATTTTCTATAGAAAATCATGATCACATCACAATTTTCTATAGAAAATCATGATCACATCACAATTTTCTATAGAAAATCATGATCACATCATAATTTTCTATAGAAAATCATGATCACATCACAATTTTCTATAGAAAATCATGATCACATCACAATTTTCTATCAGAAAATCATGAATAATTTCACAATTTTCTATAGAAAATCATGATCACATCACAATTTTCTATAGAAAATCATGATCACATCATAATTTTCTATAGAAAATCATTGATCACATCACATTTCTATAGAAAATCATGATCACTACACAATTTTCTATAGAATCATGATCACATCACATTTTCTATAGAAATATGACACATCACAATTTTCTATAGAAAATCATGATCACATCACAATTTTCTATAGAAAATCATGATCACATCACAATTTTCTATAGAAAATCATGATCACATCACAATTTTCTATAGAAAATTATGATCACATCGCAATTTTCTATAGAAAATCATGATTAGCATCAAAATTTTCTATAGAAAATCATGATCACATCAAAATTACTGTAGAAATTGATCACATAGATAATTTTGTTTAACATGATCTCGTGTTGTTTATAGTTTTTAGAAAAGGACTTTGTTGTTATGCAAAATTTTCTGTAGAGATTATACAGATTAGAGAGTAATATTTTAACACCCTCCACCAACAAAAGTGACGAAAAAAAAACAGCAAAAATTTTAAAGATATAGACGTTATCTGAGACAACCTCTTAGATTAGGCAAAAATTTTCGTAACTTTTAAATTATAAATGGACATTTTGAACCAAAAGAGTAGGATATATGTACTTTATTACCGTTCAAAAAATTATAAAATCGGTTCAGTAGAAAAAATTATAGCCAAAAATATAATATTTTATATGTCTGTAAGTGTGTATGTACGAAACATAACGTATTTCACACGCATTTATAGTGGAGGGTATTATAGATTCGTCATAGCCGAATGTAGCATTCTTACTTGTTATAATTTTGCATAATAATCTAAAGGTCATCACTAGTTCCTTAAGATAATTTTAAAGTCATCACAGTTTTATTTTCAAAATCTTGAGGTCGTCATAGTTTATATAGTTTTCTGATATGAAATCTTGGGGCTTTAACAGTTTTCTCAAGAATTTTTTTACAACAAATTTCGAGCTTGTTACATACAAAATCTTCACAGTGTTCTATAAAAAATATTGAGGTCATCACAGACCTTTCGAAATATTGCAAAAACTTTTCTGTCTTAACTATTTCAATCGCTGTTAGATTTGATAAGATTTCAGAGAATTTAATTGAATATTTGATCATCACTAAAATTTCTTAATACCCCGACAGTATTAACGTTAATTACAAACAAACAAAACCCCTTTTTAGCAGCATAAAATCAACAAAATTTAAATAATTAAAAAATTATAATCACTTTTCAGACAAAATCGCTAAATGATAATTAAAAAGTTATAAACTTTTTTTTCGAATAAAACAGTTCTTGTAATCACTTTAAATATTAAAGCAATTTACTACGATAAATATGTATAAATTTTTTTTTAAGGTCCAAAGCAGCTTTTGTCGGTCGTCGCATAAAATTTCACAAAAATCACTAATAATAATGTTTGAGACTCTATAATTATAACATTATGAATCTATAAAAATCATTTATGGTCAAATACTTTTTATGCGTTTGTATATGTTTTGTTGTTTTTTTTTCATTTCTTCATTTATGGTCAAGATTTAAATAAATTATAAATTCCAAAAAGACTTTTTTTGATCGCACCACTCTCAATACATTCGTATGCATGTGTATGAGTAAAATGGTTTTGTTTGAAAATTTAAATGAGCTTTTAAAAATTTTAGCTACTGTTTGACGCAACCAATCGATTTTTTTCGCCTTGATCCATCCATCCATCCGTCCGTTTATACTTCTTATTACTGCCAACCATTCCATCTCTGAAATTCATTAACTGGAGGCAAAATATTCAAATTGTAAAGGCTCATTTTCTTCTCGGTTTGTTCTTTATGGAATTTACCTACAAAAGGTTTTAGGGACTTTTTTCCGTTTGTGTTGTTGTTTTTTTTTTGTAATGATTATGATTATGTGAATGAAAATTATTAAAAAAATTTTTTGAACTACAACAAAAACAAAATTATGAGTTTAAGTGCATGGGTGTGCGTGTGTGTGGTGTTGAGTGTAGTTTTTGAATAATAAATAAGTTTGGATTTTTTCTTAATTCATTAGTAAATTTTTTTCTAACGACTCTTATTTGAAAATCAAATTATTGAAAAGCATTTATTAATGAGCTTTTAATATGAAGATCTGAACAAAAAAATTTAATACACTGAGAATAATAATTTTAATCAAAGTTATTTTTTTATTTAGGTGTTGATTCGAAATTGTTGAAAAAGTTTAACCTCAAGATTTTTTATAGAGAACTATTTGGACTTAAGATTTTCTATAGAAATTGTATGACCTCGAGATCTTCTATAGCGAAATTATGTAACTTCGAGTTTTCTATAAAAACGCTAGATCTCAAAATTTCTATAGATGTGAGGTTTTCAATATTTTCTATAGAAAATTGTGAGGTTTTCAATATTTTCTATAGAAAGTTGTGAGGTTTTCCAATATTTTCTTAGAAAATTGTGATGTTTTCAAATATTTCTATAGAAAATTGTGATGTTTTCAATATTTTCTAATAGAAATTGTGATGTTTTTCAATATTTTTCTATAGAAAATTGTGATGTTTTTCAATATTTTCTATAGAAAATTGTGATGTTTTCAATATTTTCTATAGAAAATTGTGATGTTTTCAATATTTTCTATAGAAAATTGTGATGTTTTTCAATATTTTCTATAGAAAATTGTGATGTTTTCATATTTTCTGCAGAAAATTGTGATGTTTTCAATATTTTCTGCCAGAAATTGTTGATGATTTCAATATTTTCTCTGCAGAAAATTGTGATGTTTTAAATATTTTCTATAGAAAATTGTGATGTTTTCAATATTTTCTATAGATTGTGATGTTATCAATATTTTCTGTGACGATTTAAGATTTTTATTTATAAAAAAACTGCGACGATTTTAATAGTTTCTATAGAAAGTTTGAGTATCTCAAGAATTTCTATAGAAACTGTGATTGTATAGAAAAGTGTGATGATCTCAAGATTTTCAACAGAAAAATGTGATAAACTCGTGTTTTTTTACAGAGTACTTTGATGATATCATGACTTCTATATCATGACCTTCTATAGAAAACTGTGATTACCTCATAATTTTTTATAGAAAATTGTAATGACCTCAAGATTTTTTATAAGAAACGGTGTTGATCTCAAGATTTTCTCTAAGAAAATTGCTTGAGAATATTGTAATGATTTGAAAATGTTTTATAGAACACTGGTGATGACCTCAAACGTTTCTGTAGAAAACAGTGATTGATTAAAGATTTTCTTTCACCTCAAGATTTTCTATAGAAGACCATTATTACCTCAAGATTTTTTGCTGATAACTATGACCATCAGAGTTTGTAAGTTTTTTCTGTAGAAATCTGA
>PYHX02000495.1:48272158-48299501 GCA_004302925.2 Cochliomyia hominivorax
TTGAAAGATATAATAATGATGATTTTTTTATTGAAGACTAATGAATGTCAATGAAAAACAATTACGACAATAAATGCCCACACAAAACAATCAGATAAAACAACAAGAGATATTTCAAACACAAACACTCTCATACCGTTATTTTAAACTAGCGAGAGAGAAATGAAATTAAATAAACAAAAAAAACACAACCACTACATTAACACCGAAAGGCCACTTGTTTGCATTAACATTTTATTATTATGGTTTTCACTGTTGTTGTGTAGTTTAAGAACAGAGTGGAAAAAAATAAAAGATAGAAAATTATGAACACAAGAAGAGAGTGACTGTATGGTGTTGAGCTGAACAAAAGGGGAGTTTAAATAACTTTTTGGTAAGAAAATCAAAAGTAAGAAAGGGAGAGAAGATTTTTTCAAAACAGTTAACAATAGAGTGAGAATGGAAATTGTATGTACATGTGTATGTGTTTGGGTGAGTTTGTGTTCGTTTAATGTGATGTGGAGATAAATGATAAAAGTAACTGGCGCCACAAATTACTGGTTTTTTCAACTTCCACTTTTTGAGCTTCAAAAACAAGAGTCACAATTTGAAATGAACTGTTGTTTTGAGTTGGCTAAAGCACCTGGTTAAACAGCAGTATCGTTCGAACAGCATTTAAGCCAAGACGTGAATTTAATGAATTTTTTACCTGTTTATGACAAAACAAACCAGACAAACACGAAACGCATGTGAATGAAAAAATAAAAGAAAAAAAACGAAAATTTATTAAACAAAATTTTAAAGAAAAATAAACAAATATTGATTTAAACAAATAAAAAGTAAACGGCGGTAAAATAAATAAATAAATAATTAAAAACAACAAAAACAAGTGCCAAGTGTTAAAAATTGTAAACTTGTTACAAAAACAAAAAGGTGTCAAAAATCAAAACCAAAATCTTAAAAAAAATCCTTAAATTTAAAACTAATTTAATCTTTAAAATCATATCATTTGACAAAATTATTTCATTTTAACCAAATGACAACTATGCCTCCAGAAATGTCCACCTCAGCTACAAATCCTTCTGTAGCTTTACCCAGCCCACGTGTCACTAGCGATTCTTTATCCGCTTTACAAGTATCGCGTTCACGTTTTATGATTACGGATATTTTGGCTGCCCATCAATCCAATCATGCCCATCAGCCCCAAACGCATTTAAATCAACAGCAACAACATGCCGCTCTGCAGCATTATATAGCACAACAACAACATTTATTACAACAACGTCATCATCAACAGCAACAACAACAACAACATGTTGGTTCAGCCTCAACGGCATCAGTTTCGCCACCAGCTTCCCCACCTCATACCCATCCACAACATTTGCCTCCACCTCCTGCCTCAGCTGCCTCTTCAGCTAATGCCCATCCACATTTGCCTTCTCATCATCCTTTGGCTCATTTACCACCTTCGGCCTTAATGGGATTTCCTTCCGCTCATAATGGTTTTAATGCAGCAGCTGCTGCTCATTATGCTGCTCTACAACAGCGTGATGAGCGTGAACGTTTGAGGGAAATGGAAAATCATCATTCTTATCGTAATCCATCATCACAAGATCTTGATCATGATGATCGTTCTCGATCACCGCCACCCTCTTTGTATACGCGTGATGTTCGTGATTTAAATGGTCAAATTATGGGAAGTAGTAATAATACCGTCGGTGGTGGTAGTAGTGTTAGTGGTGATCAGGCCAGTACAATAGAGGATAGTGATAGTGATTGTGGTAAGTAGAATAAATCTTTCGATGTTTTTGATAATTTATATAAAGATTAAGGGTTTGGGATTAAATTTAAGATTAGAGACATTTTTGGTGGTTTAAATATTGCATTTAAGGCGATTTTAAATATTTTTAAATTCGAATTTTTGGTCATGAAATGTTAACGGTACAATAAGTTTGAAAATATTTAAACTAAATAATTAAAATTGAAAGAACGCTGGTTCTATAAATCAAATAGTTTAAAAGTCGATAAATTTAAAGGTCTCTTGTAGTGGTATTATCATTTAAGGATCAAGTCCATAGCTTAAGATAAATTTTAAAAATTGTCCAAACTGCCGAGAACTGATAAAACTTTTAAGTAACAATCGCACAATGGAACCAAGTCGGTTGTTTCGGAAATAATTCTGTAACTTTTGAACCGTTAGCGGCGTATGAGTGAAATTTCACGTATTTAGAACTGAGGAATTTTCGAGTTGATGTGGAGTAGTACAGGATTCTAATTAGTCTGAGTAGTTATCGGTGATCATCCCAATTGCCTTTGGATATGTTAATTTTTTTGAATTTTGCCAAAAATTAATTTCATTCGTTCATTCATGGGTTTGTGGGGTAAAGATCATGTACAAACTCTATTTAAAGTTGTATGGTGATGGTTTTAACTCTTTTCCTATTAATATCATTATAAACTTATGACCTGTCCAAGTTTCAGACGTTCTTTTCTCCATTTCTTTATACAAGTGTGGAATGAGCCCTCAGTCCGAATTAAATGAAATTTGACCAAATTGTTTTTATCCTCAACAGTTTGCAGATTAAATCCAGAAAATATAATAAAAAGGAATCTCGTTGATCATTTGAAGATACGATTCCTTCGACTTAGAAGATAATTCTAGTTCAGTCTAAGTGACTGTGTCTCAAAATCAGTTAAACCTAAATGAAAATTAGAAATCAAATTTAATCCAATAATTTTAAAGGTTTGGATCTGGAGCAACACATCTATCTTTCTTTAAGAGAATGTTTTTGAAATGATGAAAGGGAGTCGAAAGTTTCCTGGATTAGTCAAGAGTCATGTATAAATTAGTTCTGCATAAATTCTGTACGTTTTCCTATAAAAGAAATTAGAAGTCTGTATTTACGATATTTTATAAATTTTGAATATTTTACAAATGATTATACTGGATCGGATAAAAACAGATCCAGTATATAGGAAAAAGAGGTGTATTATGTTTTGATTCAGATAAAAGCCGATAACTCTTTTTCTATTAAACTGATGTTATTGGTTTCCTACACCAAGGATGATCAATGAGGATAAATTTTATTTAATTACGTTTGGACTTTAGAATGTGGGAATGAAACTGTTAAAAGAATAAATGGATACGGAAATGTTCGCTTTTGAGATGTTTGAGGATTGAGGATTATCGGCCTACTGATGACATTTTATTTAATTTCTTAGGATAATAAGCCATCGGAACAAGTTTTATTTCATTCGGTTCGAACGATAGTGTGAAGCAAACGATTTGGTCGATATTCAGACATAATTGAATGAACTCTGAATTTGATATGGTCCAAAAATTTACTAAGTGATGACTTAGAGGCTATATTCATTGTTTAAATACATTAATTAAGATCTAAGTAAAATTTTGTTATTATAAGGGTTTGAGGACTACTTCCATCATCAGCCTATAACTGGATTTCCTGCATTTCATAGTTTTAAAAGACAAGATCTGAGATTTATAACTAAAATTTAAATTACTTCTCAAACAAAAAAACTTGTTCCGCATTTCAATATTTTTATTAATCTTTTAAATAGAAAAATTACCCAACATTTATCAACTTAATATTTCCACGACTTAGAACTTAAGTAAATCAATTATTATTGACAAACTAAGAGGATTAAATTAAACTTAAACAAATTAAAAATTATATAAAGCGAAAAAATGCTTTTAAAATTTTATTCTAATAAATTTATTAATTAAATGCCTTTTGAAAACCCTCCTCTACTCTTGAACGTTTTTTTAATAAAATCGAAAACTAATTTCCGTTAAAACAAAAAAATTTCAAATTATTAGAAAAAAAGAAGGAGGTGAAGAAACAAAATAAAAATCCAACACACTTCACCTGTCATCTTAATGGAAATATAACTAACCATGCAATCAACAAAACACTCAGAAAGACGACGACAACAGCATACAGACAGTCGATAACACATTAACACATATGAATATTAGATGTTAAAGAAAAAAAGCATTTAATACAAAAAAAAATTGAGAAAAATTGTACTTTCAAAAATAAATGATTTAAGAAAAAATTATTCAAATGGAAACCAGTAGTTTCAACTCAACTTAAACTGTTACAAAATGAGCAGCAAATAGCAATAACAACAAACAACAATAAACAAAAATACTTTCAATATTTTTTGTTTTGTTTGAAATAATGAACAAAAAAAATTGTAATTAAAATTATTGTTAAAGATTTATTAGAAGAAAAACAAAATGGTTTTCAATGAATTGGATATCTGAAAATAAACCCGGAATGAAAATCCAAAATTCATTGATACCTTTAAAGTGTGTTCATGTGTTTGCGTGTGTGTTTGAGACCATAAATGTAACATTTCATTCATAAGATTTTTTTGACAACGTCATTGTTTTTTCTGTTACCCTCACTTTTATTCGATTTCGATTTTTTACTTACAAAAGGGGGTTTTGAAAATGAGGTTTTAAATTAGGGTTTTTTTAAAGATTTAGCAGAAAATTGTGTAAATTTTTGAATGGTCTAAAAAAGTATGAAGACTTCAACTCTTGAGTCAATGTTCAGCATTTTTATTAATGTTATTTGAGAGAATATGATTACTTTTCTCTCTCACTGTGGCAAATATTCCCTGTCTTCTGCAGATCGCTACGGATACGGTTTACTGAAGCGTGCAGACAATAATTCCGATTTGATTGAAATTTTAAATCGCACCAAAGTGAATTGAATTAATTACAGTTTTAAGTAGGGTCTAAGAAGTGACTCCTAATTAACATCGTCCATTTGGTTAAGTTCATTTTATTGACATAAATTTATTATAAACGAAAGGCTAAAACCTATTTGTAGTATATTTTCAGATACTTGGACTTTTAAAACAATTTTGTTGTTGTTTCAGATATCAGTCTATAGCTTATTAAACAAATGAATATAGTGTTAATATAATTAAAATGAGCGACCAGAAAACAGTGCATACTAAAATTATTAAATATTTTCAACATAACCCAACTTTGTCCTACAAAAATTTGCTAAAGCATTCAATAGTCTGCTGTCAAACTGTTTCCAATGTTGTCAAACAATAACGGAAGAACATGTCAGTTAATAGAAGGAATATTAAACATGAGTTTTTTAAAAACATTCCTAAATATCCGGTAGAAAACAACCCGGTTAGATCAGTGATCAGAATATTTGGTACAAAAAGTTAAAGTCAATATCAGTTTTAAAAACATACGAGGCTCAATAAGTTACTGAGAGGAACGCTGCTTAAAATTTTGGGGTCTGAGCGCATAAAAATTGAAGTGGAATTTTCTAAAAAAATATTATTGCTACATTATGTATGTTCTGGCACATTTTTTCACAACGAAATTAACCAATCAATTTTTATAACGGGCTTTTTAAATACCGAAACTTCCATCAAGGAATCCTTACCAAAAAAGGCTGTTTCCATTCATAAGTCTTTATAATGTGTTACTTATTTTTGGCGTGTCTTAGCATTCTGTCACTCTGATAAACAAGCGTTTGAGTAGTAGAAGAACAATATTGTGGTACTTGTACCAAGAGAGGCTAAGAGGAGTCAAGGCCAGAGAGGAGCTAAGGCTAGAGACGAGAGATATTAGGCTCTTGTGGAAAGAGAATTGAAGAGCACAAAATGGAGTCCAAAAAAGCTAATTTTCTTCTTGGTTTTACACGCGGAAGCTAATTTACTTAGAACAAAACCTGGCTGTCTGAATCTTTGCCTGCTTCTTCAATTATTAAAGTATTTTTACACACTTTTTCAAACAATTTATGTGCGATTGTTATTTCAAATTATTTTGAAAAATAGAATCAAGTCAAAAACAAAAAGTATAAATTTCAATTCCAAATTATTATTTTTGATACAATTTTTATTTTGTTATTTCGTTTTTTTTCGGAGGTTTTCAATTATTCAATGAAATTGACTTAATTCTGTTATATTTTTTTCCTCAGTTTTATTTTTGTATTTTTGGTTTCTTTAAGCCGCTTAAACGATTAAAGAAGAAGTAGAAAATAAATACGTCTCTTAAGAAAAATGTCACAAATGTCTATCAAAAACTAAAAAGACCAAACATTCATTTGTAGTGAACATGTAACAGCTTAAGTAACACAACAACAATAACAATAACAACAACAACTACACAAGCAATAAAAAACAAACAAAACAAACGTCATCGACAACATCTCTCACCTTGTTTACTTTTAATTGAATTTAATTTTTTTCGCTTTTCAAATTCTATTTAAAGGAAAATGTTTGTTTGTATGAGTATCGAATATTTTTTTCTCTTCCTTACAAATTAAGTCTTAAATATTTTATTTCTCTTGTATTTGTTTGTTGTTTTGTAATTTTGCTGTTGTTGTATTTTGTTGTTGAAAACTTCAATCAAATAAAATATCAGTTACAATTTAATTGATTTTTTTCTTAAGAAAATTAATTAAGAAGTTTGTTTTCTTTATTTTTTAATAATAACAAAATGAAATAGAATAAAAATAGAATAGAAGTCAGAAATATTCCTTAGAGAACTCGATTTAAAAAAAATGTTCAATAAATTTGCGATTTCGAAAAAAATTGTAAGTTTTTTCTTGATTAAAAATTTTTTTCGGTAAATGGAAAATTTCAAGAAAATTTTCGATAAATACTGAGAACGTTTTTGGTAAACTCTCAATATGAAAGAAAGTCTAATTTCAAAGTTTTAAGAATTTTTCAACAAATACTCGATTTAGATAAAATTATCGATGTCGATTTGGAAACAATTTAAAGAAAATGATTTTTAAATTCACGATTTTTAGAGTGCGTCTGATAAATACATGATTTCGGATTTTTAAAGACCATTTTTTAAAAATTGAGAAATTATCTTTAGAGAAAATTTTACAAAAATTATTTATAATGAGAAAATTTTATAAAAATTACACGATAAAAAGACTTCAATTTCATTAAATTTTCTATTTTTAGAGACAAATTTTGTTATTTTTTTTAAATGATTTAAAATAAAATATTCTTTGTAGAGAAATTTTTGATAAAAAAAATTTTCAATAGAGAAATACGAACCTTTTACTTTTAAAAGAAAATTTTCGATAAAATTTCTTTATTGAGAAAGAAACTTTTCGAAAAAAATGTCGTTATTGAGAAAATTTCCATAAAATTTGTTTATTGAGAATTTCTTAATAGAGAAAATTATCGATTATCGAATTTTTGTTGAGAAAATTTTTGATAAAATTTCTCTTTTGAGAAAATTTTTGATAAAAATTATTTATTGAGAAAATTTTCGATAAAATTTTTTTATTTAAAAATTTTCGATAAAATTTCTTTATTGAGAAAATTGTCGATAAAATTTCTTTTGAAATTGTCGATAAATTTTACTGAAAAATTTTCGATACAATTTCTTTATTGAGAAAATTTTCGATAAAATTTCTTTATAGAGAAAATTTTCGATAAAATTTCTTTATAGAGAAAATTTCTTTATTGAGAAAATTTTTGATAAAATTTCTTTATAAAGAAATTTTTCGATAAAATTTCAATTCTTTATTGAAAAGATTTTCGACACAATTTCTTTATTTAAAAAATTTTCGATACAATTTCTTTATAGTGAAAATTTTTGACAAAATTTCTTTATTTAGAAAATTTTCGATAAAATTTCTTTATAGAGAAAATTTTCAATTAAATTTCTTTATTGAAAAATTTTCGATAAAGTTTCTTTATTGAGAAAATTTTCGATAAAATTTATTTATTTAGAAAATTTTCGATAAAATTTCTTTAAAGAGAAAATTTTCGATAAAATTTATTTATTGAAAAGATTTTCGATAAAATTTCTTTATTGAAAAGATTTTCGATAAAATTTCTTTATTGAAAAGATTTTCGATAAAATTTCTTTATTGAAAAGATTTTCGATAAAATTTCTTTATTGAAAAAATTGTCGATAAAATTTCTTTATTGAGAAAATCAAAAATTTTATAAAAATTAATTTTGATAAAATTTCTTTATTGAGAAAATTTTTGATTAAATTTCTTTATTGAGAAAATTTTCGATAAAATTTCTTTATTGAAAAAATTTTCGATAAAATTTCTTTATTGAAAAAATTTTCGATAAAATTTCTTTATTGAAAAAATTTTCGATAAAATTTCTTTATAGAGAAAATTGCTTTATAGAGAAAATTTCTTTATTGAGAAAATTTTCGATAAAATTTATTTATAGAGAAAATTTCTTTATTGAGAAAATTTTCGATAAAATTTCTTTATTAATTTTTGTTTTTTTAATTTTTGATAAAATTTCTTTATTGAGAAAATTTTTGATAAAATTTCTTTATTGAGAAAATTTTTGATAAAATTTTTTTATTGAGAAAATTTTTGATAAAATTTCTTTATTTAGAAAATTATCGATAAAATTTCTTTATAGAAAAAATTTTTTATTGAGAAAATTTTTGATAAAATTTTTTTATTGAGAAAATTTTTGATAAAATTTCTTTATTGAAAAAATTTTCGATAAAATTTCTTTATTGAAAAGATTTTCGATAAAATTTCTTCAATTAATATACTTTTTAGAGAAAATTTTGATTTCTAAATAAGAAAGTTAATGAAAATGTGCACTAATAGTCGATATATTAGATGAATTTCGATCTAATCGATCTTGTGATCGATGAAGATCACAAGATAATGATCGATCTAGTCCACGGATAGATGATCGATTAGTTAAAGCACTAGATGATAAACGATCTTTTCCAAGAGTTGGTGCTGACCGATTAAGACGACTGATTAGATTATGATCGATTTAGTTCATAGACTAGATTATCTAATCAACATAATATATGATTTAAAGAAAGTTTTCATTCTCTTTTATTAGTGTAAATTTTTGAAAAAATGTTTATTTCGATAAATTCTTGATTAAGAGATATTTTGCAATATTTTTTAAAATATCTTAAATGTTATTTATTTAAAATCTTTTTGATAAAATTTCTGTTTTTTTTTAATATTTTAATTATAAACTTCAATTATAAAATTTTGCAAAACTATGATTTTTTAATAAATCGAATATCAAATAAATATTTTTAATCTAAACAAAAATTTCTCTCGTTTGTAAATTTTTTTATATATTTTTTATTATTTTTTATAGTAATTTGTTTATAATCTATTTAAATAGCCAGGAAATTGTTTATAAACGATATTAAACTAAATATTTATAAATAACACAATAGTTCAACAAATAACAGCAGCTACAAATACAACAAATCTAGAATAAAAAAATTAAATAAATATTGAAAAAATTGCAAAAAAAAAAGAAAAATAGTTTAAAAAGATCAAATTAAAAGTTGAAATTGTGCATGTCATAAAACTACAAATTACTATGTACGACTATTTTTTGCTCTTTTCACATTTTTTTCCATTTAACTCGTTTCAAATGGCAACAAATGGAAAAAAATCTCATAAAAATTGAGTAAATTCTAACTAAAGTGAAAATTCAGATGTAGAAATCATATATAAAATAAAAAATAGTAAATAAATAATAAATACGTTTATTAAAAAAAATAACAGAAATAACATAAATAAATGTTTTCGCATAGAACAACAAATACACACACATACTCATACACAACACATTTAAAGGTATAATTTGAAAAAAAAAAAAAAACTAGAAAAAAATTAAAAATTTAAATACATAAATATGATTCTGTGTCTGTTTGTCTGTTAGGGATATTGACAGCTAAACTACCGGACCGGTTTTGCTGCATTTTTCACGAAATAATCCCAATATACCCGAAAGTAACATAAAAAAAGATCTGATAGGACCAGAGGGAGGGGTACACTCATACAAAGCATATATCGATTATTGAATATCTAAAAAAACTATAACCCCAAGAGTTCTCAAATTTGTTTCGAATCGCTTTCTTAAAGATTTGCTTTATTTGGAAAAATATAGGATAGATAGGACTAAGGGGAGCGATATCCCATAGAAAGTTAATATTGTAAGAACTTTCTTGAGGAACTGTTTTACTTAACAAAATGGTTAGAATCAAAATAGCCATCATTTAAAGCAAATGTTGATGATTGAATATCAAATTAGGTGTCAATCACTTTCTTAAGAATCTGTTTGGTGGATCTGGGGCAGAGGTAGCTCCAATTAGAAACAAATTTTATTTATCGAATATCTAAAAACCTATTGAAGTAAAGGTTTTACATCCCAGTTACTTCTAAAGGAATAGTTTTACTGGACAAAAAAATACAAGGAATAAGAACCGGTAACCCTGTTAAGAAGCAAATATTAGTTATCGAACATCTAAAGTACTATCGAAGTGAGAGTTCATGCACATAGAAAAAAATCAATGTAAAATTAATTAAAATTTAAATAGTTTAACCTTTTTTCAGTTATGATTTTGCTTCATAGACAAAAACTGGTATTTTAACATTTGTCCACAGTAAATCCAGCATCTTGAGAATATTCTTGAATTTTCACTACTTGAAGTTTTAGTAATTAAAAATAAATTTTAAAAATTTATCGTTTTATAATTTTATTAATTAAAATCGAAAGATTTTAATAATGCGAAAATGTTTAATTAAAAATAAATAAAAAAATTATTCAATCTTAAATCAACTATGTTCAACGTTGATTTTGCTACATGGTTTTTTCTCTCTGTACCAATTAGTTTTACTGGACTAAATTTAGGACGGTAAGGATTACAGGATGTGGTAGCCCCCATGTCATGCAAATAATAACGTTCTATTGTGTGTGAGATTATTATAGCTGCATTCTCAAAGTTCTAATCACTTTATTAAATGAATTATAGGAAAGATATGACTGTTCCTAAAGAACTATTTAACCTAGAGTTTCAAAAATTTTTCACTTTCCCATGAAACAGATTTATTGCAAAGTTTTAGAAATGATAGGAAACTGGAGAGATCCCCAACGCATGAAATTGTTTTGATTTGTGAATTTTCTTTCGAAAATCTAGGACTGAGGAGAATTTTTGTGAAGCAAAGCGCACCGGGTAAAAGCTAGTATTTTTATAAAACTGACAATTACTACAAAACTAGAATATTGTGCATTTAAGCTTAAAATTTATACTAAAAGCAAAAAAAGCAAAAAAACTATTAAACAACTTTAGTAAAATATTAAAAAAAACGACTGAATAGAAAAAAAGCAGATTATTAATAATGAGAAAAAAACGTTTCGATTAAACTCTTAATAACACGTTAAAATACTTCTAATGTTTCTACGTTTTTTTTTCTATTAAATTGTTACAAACATTTTAGATTACAAAAACAATTGTAAATTTGTATTAAGTTTTTTTTTTTGCAAAACCAACTGTAACAATAACAACAACAAATAATAAATAAATATTATTAAATATTTGTTGCATTTTGCGCTTTAGTGAACATTACAGTACAATTTCTAATTACAATTTATAGTTTATACGTTTTGCTTCTAATCGGTGATTTTTTTCTATTCTCTGTTTTGTTCTTTTCAAAATTCAAAAAACTCTTTTGTTAAATACGCACAACGTTTAATTAAAGCAATGAAATGTTTATTTCAGGGGTTTGTTATTTTATTTATTGGTTGTAATAAAGTTTTTATTATGTTTTTGAAGTTAATTATAGATAAAATATTAACTTAATGGTTTTGAGAGCAAAAATAATTACAAGGTTTCAAGTTTGATTTAATTTTTTAATTTAAAAATAATTTTATGATAAATTTTGATTTAAAGAAAAACTTTCGATTTATTGTTTATTTAAAGCGAATTATCGATAAATTTCACATTTACGAAAAAAAAAATACTCGAATATGTTGAAAAGAAAATATGCCGTAAAGGCCAGATTTTACGAAAAAATCGATTTAGGAAAAATAACGATTTAGAGAAAAATTTATGATAAAATTCCTCTTCTTTTGTAAAATTTTCCTCTAAAAGAAAATTAAAAAAAAAATGTGAAGTTAGAAAAAATTTAGGATTAAATCAAATTTTAAAGCAATTTTCCAACGAAATCTCTATTTACAGACAACAAATTTTGTTAATATCTAGGTTAGGAGAACAATAAACACGCTCTTCAATCAAAATGTTGCCCAAATCCTCTCTCTCGAGAAATTTTCTATAAGTCCTGTTTTCAAAAAAAAAAAAAAAATCAATAATTTTTTTTAGAGACAATTTTCGATAAATTCTCGCTTTTGAGAAATTTTCGATAAATTCTCGCTTTTGAGAAAATTTTCGATAAATTCTCGCTTTTGAGAAAATTTCGATAAATTCTCTCTTTAGAGAAAATTTTCGATAAATTCTCTCTTTAGAGAAAATTTTCGATAAATTCTCTCTTTAGAGAAAATTTTCGATAAATTCTCTCTTTAGAGAAAATTTTCGACAAATTCTCTCTTTAGAGAAAATTTTCGATAAATTCTCTCTTTAGAGAAAATTTTCGACAAATTCTCTCTTTAGAGAAAATTTCGATAAATTCTCTCTTAGAGAAAATTTTCGATAAATTCTCTCTTTAGAGAAAATTTTCGATAAATTCTCTCTTTAGAGAAAATTTTCGATAAATTCTCTCTTTAGAGAAAATTTTCGATAAATTCTCTCTTTAGAGAAATTTTCGATAAATTCTCTCTTTAGAGAAAATTTTCGATAAATTCTCTCTTTAGAGAAAATTTTCGATAAATTCTCTCTTTAGAGAAATTTTTCGATAAATTCTCTCTTTAGAGAAAATTTTCGATAAATTCTCTCTTTAGAGAAAATTTTCGATAAATTCTCTCTTTAGAGAAAATTTTCGATAAATTCTCTCTTTAGAGAAATTTTCGATAAATTCTCTCTTTAGAGAAAATTTTCGATAAATTCTCTCTTTAGAGAAAATTTTCGATAAATTCTCTCTTTAGAGAAAATTTTCGATAAATTCTCTCTTTAGAGAAAATTTTCGATAAATTCTCTCTTTAGAGTAAATTTTCGATAAATTCTCTCTTTAGAGAAAATTTTCGAAAAAATCTCTCAAAATCTGCAATAAACTTTCTCTATAGAGAAAAGTTACAACCAATTGTTCTTTATAAGAAGAAACTTTCGGAAAGGCCTCATTTTAGAGAAAAATTCAATTAATCCTGTCTTTAGGGAAAATTTCCAATAAATTCTATTCTTTTACCAAATTTTATATACATTCTCTGGTTAGAGAAAATTTTATACAAGAGAAAATTGCAATAAAATTTTTCTTAAGAAAAAATTTTCGATAAATTCACTAGTTATAGGAAATTTTCGATTAATTCAAAGAAAATTTTCGATAAGTTCTTTACATAAAGAAAATTTTCTTCAATAAATTTCTTTGCATAAAATTTTCCAAAAGCCCATTTATTTACAGAAAAATTTCCGAAAATTCTGTCTCTAGGAAAATCTTTCCAAGCATTCATAAAATTTTCAAGAAATTCTATCTCTAGTGAAAAATTTGCGATAAAAATTTTGTTTAGAGAATATTTCTATTTTTTTAATTTTGAAAAGTTTAAGTAACCTAAAAATTCCCCTATAAAAATCTAATAACAGAAGTTCATATAAAAATTTAAACTTTTTCATTTTTTGTTGTTCCAATCCAACAATAATTTCCTCTTTTAAAAATTTCATGTGCTTGTGTGTGCTGTTTGCAGCTTAAAAATTCAGTCAAATAAAAACAAAAACAAAAAAATCAACAAAACTAACAACCAAATCAAAAACAGCAACAAATAACAAAAATATAAATAAATAAATAAATAAATAAATAAATAAATAAATAAATAAATACAACCACAAATTAAACCACAAACAATGTTTCTGTTATTTTGTTATGTTTTTTTTCTATATCGAATGGATACTTTTATTAATGAGTATGAAACTACAAATGTATGTATGTGTGTGTTAGTGTATCTATGAAAAATATGTGTAAATTTTGCGTGTTTAAGTATTTGTAACACTGAACAAATGAGTAACTAAATAGTTACAATTTATGAAAAAAAAAAATATTAAAAACGATGTTGAAAATATAGAAAAAATTATATTTTTGAAAAACATCATGATTTGTTACGAACACAAAAATTAAAACGGCAAAATTAAAAATATAATTGAAGTAATCAAAAAATTAATAGATCACAACTATAATAATAACAACAACGTTGAAATGAAAATAATGAAAATATTCAACACTTTAAAGTAAAGTTTTAATTAAAAAATTTAAATACCAAAAAATTTTAAGTAAATTTTTTATATAAAGAGAATCAATGGAAAATATTCTAAGGAAAGAATTTACCGAAAGAATTCTCTTAGAGAGAATTCATCGAAAATTTTCTTTAAAGAGGTAGTTTATCGAAAAAATCTCTTAAGACAGATTTTTTCGATAAAATAGAAAATTTCTCTAAGCAGAGAATTTATAGAAAATTCTCTCTAAGGAGGGAATTTTTTAATAACAATTTCTCTCAAGAGAGAGAATTTATCAAAAATTTGTTCTAAAGAAAATTTATCGAAATTTTTTTCTAAAGGGAGAGACTTTATCGATAACTTTCTTAAAGGAGAGAAAAATTTTCTCTAAAGAGAGAGATAGAGAGAGTTTAACGAAAGATTTTCTAAAAAGGAGAATGTATCGAAAATTTTTTATAAATGAGAGAATTTTTCGATAATGTTTTCAAAGGGAGAATTATATCGAAAATATTTTCCAAAAAATTAATTCATGGATTTTTTTTATTTGAGAAATATAGAAATACAATAAAAAATTCTTCAAATCTGAAACTAATTGCAAATTTTGTTACAATCCAGAATATCACAAAAGTTTTCCGTTTATAGTGAATTTATTAAAAATTTCCTATAATCGGAAATCTATAACAAGCATTTTATTGAAAATAGGAGTCTTTATCAAAAATTTTTATTAATCAGGTATGGAATTTTCTTCAAATCAAGAATTTAATAAAATTTTTTTTTCAATTTATTGATAATGAGCCGCTAAAATTCTAGACGATGATCGGCTAGCTGATGACCAAATCTATCGACTAGTTGATGATCGAGTCTATCGACTAGCTGATGATCGAGTTTATCGACTAGCTGATGATGGAGTCTATCGACTAGTTGATGATAGAGTCTATCGACTAGCTGATGATCGAGTCTATTGACTAGCTGATGATCGAGTCTATCGACTAGCTCATGATCGAGTCTATCGACTAGTTGATGATCGCTCATGATCGAGTCTATCGACTAGCTCATGATCGAGTCTATCGACTAGCTGATGATGGAGTCTATCGACTAGCTGATGATCGAGTCTATCGACTAGCTGATGATCGAGTCTATCGACTAGCTGATGATCGAGACTATCGACTAGCTGATGATCGAGACTATCGACTAGCTGATGATCGAGACTATCGACTAGCTGATGATCGAGACTATCGACTAGCTGATGATCGAGACTATCGACTAGCTGATGATCGGGTCTATACGCTAAATTATGATGTACAAATTTGACAATGATTTAACGAGCCTATAGAAAAGTCATAAACTAGGCCAAAGCTTAATTTGTTATGCGTGCAACTTCATACATTGTAAGTTTCCGCGAATCAACAATATTTTTTAACATATTTATATTTGTTGTAATGCCTTTTTAATTAGATGCCTTTTAAGTTTCCCCTCTTGTTATTTTTATTAATTTAAGTGTTTGAGTGTTAAACTATAACAAATTAAAAACAGATTATAAAGTGTTTAATGAATAATTTAATACTTGAAGTAATTTAAGGAATTTATAATTATTTATTGCTAAAGAGGCACACACATTCACTATTTCTAAGAAAATTTTGTCTAATTTTTTTTATTCAAACTTTAATTAATTTCAAGATTGAAACAAAATTATTATTATTATTAGATTTTAAATTATTGTATGAACAACAAATAAAAATATCTTATTATTCCCAGACTTGTTAAATAAAATTAAATAATGTTTCATAACTTTTAATGTTAAACTTAACCTTCTGGTAAAACAGTTAAAAAGTCTCTGAATATTTAGCAAAATAAAAATAAAAATAAAAATGAAAAAACAATCAGAAATTCCCAAAGAAAAGATACAAAGAATATTTAACCATTCAATGGTCATTATCAGTTTAATAATCATAAATCTTGTTTTGTGTCAATGAACAAAAGTCATATTAAAAAATAAAATCAAAAACATACAAAATGATTTGATTGTTAATATTAATTTGCTAAATGTTTTTTAAATAAAAACATATAAATTTTGAATAATAAAAAATGTTTCGAAAATAAACATGTTTGTTATAAAAATGTTAATATTTGCATACAATTAATAACAATTTAGAAAGAACAACAAAAATATAGAAAATAAAAAACTAAAAAAAAAATATTATTTTTTTAAACATCCAGACAAAATGAGTTCAAAAACGTTGTTAACAATTTTAACACAAAAATGTTTTTGATATGAAAAAAATAATAATAATAAAATTAACTCCCACTCAAAATTTGAAAAGAATAAAAACAAAAATCATAAAAGACAAGTTAATAATCAAGGAAATATTGTTTAAATGAGAAACCACAATAATTATAATTTGCTTAAAATATTAGATATTTAAAATTTAATATATTTAAATGTCAATAAATAAAGGTGCGGTCTTAAATAAAAAAATATAAAATAAATTTATTTTTCGCTCCCTACTCCACAACAAATGGTCAAAAGGAGATGATTAATACTATCATTCTGTGTGTGACGCAAAAAAGTCATAATAATTCATCTATAGACTAGATGATGATGATGATCTCGTCTATAGACTAGATGATGATGATGATCTCGTCTATAGACTAGATGATGATGATGATGATCTCGTCTATAGACTAGATGATGATGATGATGATCTCGTCTATAGACTAGATGATGATGATGATGATCTCGTCTATAGACTAGATGATGATGATGATGATCTCGTCTATAGACTAGATGATGATGATGATGATCTCGTCTATAGACTAGATGATGATGATGATGATGATGATCTCGTCTATAGACTAGATGATGATGATGATGATCTCGTCTATAGACTAGATGATGATGATGATGATGATGATCTCGTCTATAGACTAGATGATGATGATGATGATGATCTCGTCTATAGACTAGATGATGATGATGATGATGATGATCTCGTCTATAGACTAGATGATGATGATGATGATGATCTCGTCTATAGACTAGATGATGATGATGATGATGATGATCTCGTCTATAAACTAGATGATGATGATGATGATCTCGTCTATAGACTAGATGATGATGATCTCGTCTATAGACTAGATGATGATGATGATGATCTCGTCTATAGACTAGATGATGATGATCTCGTCTATATACGTCCATATATTCCTCAACTTACTTATTAGAGTCTTAATATTTAAAAAACAACCGAATAATGTTAAACATCTCCTTATTCACCTCCGGTTAAAATAACTACGTTTAAACCTTTAAAATGATGTCATTCTTCTAAAATTTCTTTTTATATTTTCAAAAAAAGAAGCCTTTTAAATTCCTGAAATATCTGTCTTTTTTGAAAAACTCAACTGATTAATTTCACTCTGCATACCAAATATATTAAATTTTTTTTCTTTATTTAAAAACTATTTTTTTAATATAGAGTTTTTTCATTCCCCCTGTTATTATTACGTCTAAATGTTTAATCAAGCTGAAATTAGAGTGTGATCGTACGTCAAGTTTGATCATACAATTTGATCACTTTACACTTCACTTCATCACTTGTTTTATGTTCTTCTCATTTTGAAGCAACAACTTAAAAACATAAAATCTATAAAAACAACAAAAGTATAAACGACATCATAAATGTTGCCATAACACACAGTATTATGCAGTCATACAGTCAGTTAGTCACTCAGTCTATTCGCCTCTTATTAGGTGAAAATATATGACATATAAAAATAAGAAGAACAAGACAACTAAACAAGTCGGCGAACGTTCTGAAAAAAACGCTGAATATTCTGGTCAATTTGAAATTAGAAAAAAAAAAACATTTAATTTGTTTGGTTTAATACAAAAAAAGATGACACTGAGAAAAAAATTAAGTGTGAAGAACTATAAATCCTATTATTTTAACTTTTTTCCGTGTTTGAAAAATCTGTGAGAGATCAAATCATACAATTAAGTTTTAGAGAACATTTACAATATTTTTCATTTTTGTTTCAGCTTGTATAGCTGAAAAGTGTGAATTTAAATACATGGTACAGCTGCCGCGATAGGATGTTTTTTGTGTTTGTTCACATATCTCACTTAAGACTTAAACATTTTATAATGACTCTACAGATTAGGAGTTCTGCAAATTAGTCTTAAGCTTCAAATTAATGCCATGACAAAGTTGAATGTCAGAAAATAGAGTCTTTTGCAGGAATGATAAAAGACTTATGGATTTGATGTGCTTTGGTTTTATATGAATAATCTGAATATTCTATTGATTATCCGCACATTCTTCGCATGTTTTTTACATTGTTATAAGTCGGAGGAAGGTAAATAATCCAGTAAGGAATGAGACCGAAAAAAATCTTAAAAAGGAATATTAATAGGCTTATGGATCTGACATGCTTTGGCCTTATATTAACCTTTCTTGGATTATCTAGTGCAGCACTTATATTACATCAACACTTGATTATTATATTCTTATCATAAGATGAATATAAGAGTAAAGGGAAGACAAAAAGAGACAAAACTGCAAGGTTCTGTCACATTTAAATCTGCGATATTTTGAGTCAAATTTTCTTTCTCACCTTTTGCTTTTCCTAAGAGCTTCTAGTTTCAGAAAATTTAGAAACTGTTTTTTCACGTGTGCGAAATCATATAGATTTTACGCTCAAATAACAGCTCGGATTTTGAAAAAATAAAATAAAAACCGACAAATTTGAATCATCGGAATTATAGTCCGAAGAGTGTATAGTGTATCTTGGTTTGTAGAAAGACTCCCAATTTCCCTTTCTTTTTTTTTTTTTCTTGTTAAGTGGAAAAATTTTTTGTCAAATCTCTTTTTGGACATAAAATTTGATATTTTAATGCGATTGGAGAAACTCTAAGTTTAAATGATAATAGTTCAGCCTTAAAATTTCTACATTTGTTGTGACAGATATTTAATTTTATAATCGCTTTTTTTACATTGTTTTCTCAGTGTATTCCTATAATGTCCACTGTTATTCATTGATTCTACTTAATGATTAAACAGAAAATATATTGTCTGTTCTCTATATTTAACATTTTTTCATTCTTCATTTCATTTCTTATACAGTTTTTTTTTCTTGTAGTCTTTTAAGTATCAATTTCAAATATTATGACCGACTTCAAAGTATCAATCACTTGTTTGAAACAATTTAACATTTTTAAAATGATTTTTTCCTTGTTATTTTTTTATTGCGTTTATTTCTCTAAAACATAAAATGTGTGGGTTTCTTTCACAAATCAAAATTGTAAAAAAAAGTTTATAAAAAATATATTCCTTACACTTGAAAAAACTGAGAGAGAAATAAATGATCTCATGTATAAAAAATTCAAACTAATCACATGATAATCGCACGCGTCTCAAGTGACACGAGTTGTTGAAAAAATATTTATGGAATTTTTCAACAACATTTTTTTTTGAAATCATTTAATTTTATTTTCACATTTTTTTTGTAGAAATTTAATATAAAATTAATTTATAATGATTTTTTTTCGTAAAAAAAGTAAAATTTATTTTATGATTAACACTTAAATAATTATAATTATTAAATGGATGATTTTTTAGCAGTAATTAATAATAAATTAATTTTTTTTATTTTTCTTTACAAAAAATTTTACTTAAATTTTTTTTCAAGTTTGTTGCTTAAGTCTTTTGATTTTTCTTGACTTGAGAAGATTTTTATTATTTTGTTTTAATTTTTTTGGTTCTTTTTGATTAATTAATTTTGTTTTAAACATTTATGACCAAATGCACGCTATCATATGATAATTTTTTGTTGTTACTGTTGTTGTTGATTTTTTGTTTTTTAATTAAGTTTTTAAATAAATACAATTTTACTGTTATAATAAACCCTTTTTTTGTTCTTAATATTTTTCATTGTTGTTGTTTTTGTTCATGGAGCTTTAACTGGTCTAGAAATAAAAATGTGCTTGAAAGAACAGCAACATTTTTAAAAGTTTTAGATTAAATAACGATAATCGTTTAACAACATACATGACTACATTTTCCGTAATAAAAAAAATATATGAAAACGACTTAAACCACAAAATGGTTTTTGCTTATTTTAAAGAGAGAAAAAAAACAAGTAAAGGAAATTTGTTAAGATTTGATGGTGAAACTTAGGCGATTAAAGAAAGTACTCTACATTTATGGAAGGAACTATTTATATAAGGAATTATATAAAAATAATTAATTAAATGCTGATGTATTGGTCAAGTGTTTTAATGAATACAAAGCAGAACATATTGAAATTATTAAAAATTGTCAAAAAGATCCGTATTAGTCATACCTAATAAATTGCAAAGTATTAAGGATTAAGGATACAACTTCAAACAGTTTCCACAGTTATTCTTCAGCGTTAGAAGAATTTAACCATTGAAAGAAAAGTCTCCAATGTATTAAGAACTGAAATCAATTTGGAAGAGCCTCATGCCCTTCTGAAAGAAGATCATGTTTTATATTAGTCGAAACTTATGTCCTACCAGTTCCAACATGAACATGAAGCTAAATCATGTTGTAACAAAAGACAGAAATATTGAAAAATATTGAATCAATTAAGTGTGGAAATTCAAATTTTTCATCAAAATTAGCATTAGTAATGATAGAGAGGTACTGGGTACGAAAATGTTAGATCATCTCCTCGTTCAGAACTTTACAAAGAACATTATTATTTTCTGATGAAGGAAGCGATAAACATGGGTTTCTCTATTTTCTACAGGTAATTTGAGCTGGATAATTTTCACGATTGTAAAATATATTTTGATATTTTTAAAGCCATCTCTAAAATCTTTTTGAGATTAATCTATGCCAACATAATATGCGCCATTAATATCAACTATTTTAAAGAAAAAAGAGATAAATTATTTTAAAGAAATTATTGAAATAATTATTAGATCTTGAATGGAAAAGTTCATAAAAAAAACAGTTGAGATGAAACTAATAAATTGTGTGGCGTAGAATTATCAATTATTATTAGGTTCGAAGGACCATTTATTCAAAGGATTAGACCTTTCAATAATTTTTAAAGGTATATTATGATCATTATTGTCATATGTGAAGGACAATAATTTACTTTATATTCCTTTATTTTCAGATCATATTTAAATCTAAGAGTTCTTAATAATTGATAGATTTTTTGTTCCATTAATCAGTTGAAAATAGTTTATTGATAATTTTTTTTTTAAATTGCGCTAATGACAATAAAAGCATTTAAAAATTCTTTTCAAACTGGATGAGTAAAGTAATGTTTTTTGTTTAAGTTAATTGTAATCTACTGGATCAAAAGTAATAAAAAACTATTAGAATTTTCAACTTAAAATGGGTTCAAAGAGGCAGAATTTATAATATAAATGAACTTTTTAATTCTACAACTTCACTAAGAAAGTCAATTTAAAATTTAAAAAATTCCTTATTTATGGTCCTTCAAACTGTATTCTCACTTCAATGTTATTGATTTCTGAAATTAATTGTAATGGTTTGTCAAAAGAAATTCCATTAAACAATTAAAATTTTAATGCGAATGGAAACGAAGGACCATAAAGTTTGTTTGTTAATCATTCAAACATTCAAATTTAAGTTTCCAATAAAAATGGATTTCTCTTTAATCTCTCTTAGATTTTTTTAATAAAAAAATTTAATTCATGTATTTAACAGTTCTCACGTAGCATGAAGTTAATGGTGCTGAAGTTCAAATTACAAAGAGCCCTTAAATACCGTATATCTTTTTATACTCAAGATTCTTAAAACTCATGATCTAACCTAAAAGACCCCTGCCTGTTGTAGCGCCCATTGAACTCTCACATATATGTAACAAAAGAAATATCTAGGAAATTGCTCTAATATTTTATAGTGTAAATAAAGTCAAATTCCTTATTTAAACTTTACAGCAACAACAACAACAAACAAAAAAACTTTGCATTATAAAACTTAATTGAAATGCAAAAAAGATTAAACACAAAAATTTACAACAACAACAACAACTTTTAACTTATAAACCACATTTATGTAATAAAAAACCTTAACTTTAACAAACCGGGGTTTCTTCATTCATTTTCATTTTAATGTTTTATTAAACAAAAGGAATGAGTAGAAAAAAATGTGAAGAGTAGTAGAGCAGTAAATTTACTTAAAAACCCCATACAAACATACATATACATATAAATGTAGGAAAAAGATCATCAAACATAGAAAAAATCTTATGGAATTAACAGAAAAAAAAGAAAAAATAGAAGCTACAACAATTTACAGTTGCGCATTTAAGCATGTTTAATGCAATTTAGCCACAAAACACTTAATTATACATTAAATGCAAACAGCAACAATAACAACAACTAAAACACATTAAACAATGAACTAAAGAGGATGTTACCAATTCTTTATTATTTTTTTAATTTTTTCCCTCAGCAAAGTGTTTGTGTCAGTCTAAACCGTCCGCAATTCATTCATTCATTCATTCATTCACTCATTCACTCAGGGAGAGAGAAAAACAAAAGAATTGTAAATTTTAATTTTGAGACTTTAGATTAACATTAATTTTCACATTAGTTGGGGGAAAAAAGAAAGAAATAAGAGAAAAATAAATGTTAAAGTTTATAACTGATCACAATATGTATTCCATTAAATAGTTTCTGGGCTGAATTTAAAAAAAAAATAGTTATAAATTCATTTTATCTTATCTTTATGGATTTTTTCTTCGTTTTATTTCAGTTTAGTGTTTTCATTTTTCTCATTTTATTATCTTTTCCTTAACATGATTTTACATAAATTATTTGTAATGGAAAAACAAAGCTTAGAGGAAATTCATGTTGTTAAAGGAAATTATACAGTGGAACAAAAGGAAAATGACAATTGCATAATAAATTATGGACTTTTCAACATTCCTTGGATCTGCCTATGTTATCTCTGATGGTTCAAAGGACCATAAACAAAACATTAATTAACTTAAAGTTCTATAATGATCATAATAAGTTTTTGCGTCTTCTGCTAATATCCGGTTTGAAGGACCACAATTTACTTCTTTTATCACATTATTTGGATTTATCTATGTCATAAGTCTATAAGGAAATAAGCTCTAACTAAAAAGATAAATTGCATAAATATTTGATAAATTTTGTTATGCTGAAATCTAAGTACAATTGTGAAATTTGACCAAAATCATTCAAAAGTGTAAATTAATGATCTCTTGTTATTAAAGGACCTTCATACTGAACAAAAGCCTACAACTCTCAAAAGAATTATATAATTTTCTTGATATAATGTAAGATACATCTTATTCAAGTTTAGAAACTAGACAAATGATGGTAATAACTGATTACCTGTTGCTTTTTGGTTCTTCAATCATGCTAATGACTGAAAATCCAATATCAGATTTGGAACTCTAATTGAAAACAATTGATTTATAAATATTGCAGACTTGAATTGAAATTCTGTTAAATGAAGTATTAATTAAAAATTTACTGTGTGTTCTACGACACCTCACTTCGGCCCATTTATACCTTAAGAACTGGCATGATATATTCTGCAACCATAACCTAAAATGAAAGAAAGTCGCGACCATAGACTGATATTTCAAAGATCAGCCTGTCTTAAAGTAAAGGTTTAAAATACAGTATACCTAAGTCCTCTAAGTGATTTGATAGTAATGCAGTAGGTGAAAAACAGTTTCCTCTCCTACTTTTCCTCTGAGTTCTCAAAAATAGAGTGTTCAGTTATAATTGACACCAAAAGAATAACCCGTTGTTTCACATAGCTAGTTCGCAGAGCTTCTCCTAAACTATGTAAGAGACAGATTATCCATTCGGTGGATGCACTCATCAACAATTGTTTGATAGCGCATATGCAATATCATTTCCAATAAAGTTACTAATTATTAATCCGAATCAGTTTAGCCACCGAATATCTCACATTCGGCATTCACTCGTTAACATCGATGTCACATGAACATCTTTAGCTTTAGATCTGATGGCCCGTTAACTGTGAGATTATTTACAGCCTTATTGATTGCAGAAGCCTCAAGCGGTTGAATGCTCTAGTCCAGCTTTATCCTTAAAGAGACTCGTAACACTAAAATTCTCAATAAAGAATTAAACTTAAACTCAGCCACATTGCTTGCAGACACCCTATAGCTACTACGGTAGGGTGTTGTTCTGGGGTCTTTCTATATTTATAGAAACCAGTGGAGGCCAATTAAATAACGCAAAAAGAGCCTTCGTCGTGATCAATCGCATAGACGATTTTTGCGAATGTTATCCGATGAAATTCTTACCGATGATTGATGATGCTATCAACTGAGATTTTGCAATGATAACAAAGAAATGTGTGAATAATGTGATCAACTTAACTGCAACCTAAACCTATTTAAATTCTCAAAACAGCACTAAATGAAGAAAATCGAAGAAGAAAAGTAATTTATCTTTCTTATTCGTGGCAAGCAACCAATAAAGAAAATCGGAGTTACAATCATAAGAACAGCTTTAATTAAATTGTTAAAATTCTATTTGAGTTACAAAAACAAACTGTTACAAAAATTAAAGATTTTTCATTTTATGATCCTTCGAATCACAAAATATCTCTAAGTTTTATTTGCTAAGTTTTTTTTGCTGACATTTATTTGAAGCCCCCTAAATAACCACAAAAGCAAATGTTAATAACGTTAAACTATTTCCATTACTTTTGGTCCTTTGAACAGGATGCATTATCCAATAAAGTTTGTATTAGCTGAGCATAAAAGTTTAATTAATTTGGTTTCAGTTTTAGATCAAATTGAAAATATGAATATTTTATATTTATATTTTTGGATGAGGTAAACAAGTTAATATTGCGTCAAACTCCTGTTTAAATTATCTGACGTATAAAATCTTTATATTTTTTCAGTTTTCTTGATCATAAAACATTTCCATTTTAAGTCACTGTTCTTAAGCGAAAGAATTTTCCATTTATGCAAAAAAAAAAAAAAAAAATAAATAAATAAAAGGAATTGGCATACTTCATGATTACCAAAGCATTTAATATGAACTAAATCATTTACACTTTGATTACAATTTCTTTTAAAGCTTTGAAACGTTTTGGTTTCTCCTTCTCCATCTCCATCAATTTACCACAAACCAAAGTAAACTTAAGCCAAACCAAACTCAACCATCCTTAACTATTCATTCATTCATTTGCTCATTTAGTTAGTTACTTAGTGAGTGAGTGAGTTAACTTAGTCAGTTACTTAGTTAGTTAGTTTAGTCGTTTAGTCTGTTGATTCATTCATTTAGTCATTGAGTTTATTTGATGTTGTTGTTGTTTTATATTTCATTAAATTAATATAACTTTAACATAAATGTATCTAGATACATTTCTTCATATATTTTTAACTTATTTTTGTTATTTTGTTGTTGTTGTTATTGTTTTCATTAGCGTGCCGATTTAATGTCTTAAAGAAAAACATTTAACCACATTTTGCGGAAATGTTTTACAGTTTAGTTTGTTATGTTATTTTTTATTCACTCATTCTTTCATTTTCTTGCTTTCTTGCTTAAATATCGTTTTAATTTCCATTAAACATTTTTATTTAAAATTTTAATTTTCATAACACATACTTCCACATTACTTATATGTGTATATGTATGTATGTATGTATGTATGTATGTATGTATGTATGTATGTATGTATGTATGTATGTATGTATTTTATTAAAATATTATTTTATGTACATACATTTATGTAGTTTAGTAATACTTGATGTTGTTGTTTAACGTGAAAATAATCAAATCTTCAATTTCCTTATTAAGTGTTTTTTGTTTATATTTTGTGATTTTTTTATTTTACATTTAAACTGATCACAATGTTGGCAGTGTGTTGTTGGTGTATTATAATGTTTTTGTATTTATAATAATTTAAAAAAAATATTTTGTATTAATTTACAATCATTTAGTTAGTAACTAATTGTTTTTAAAATGAATTAAATATTTAGTTTTTGTCTAGAACTTTGTGTTCTATAAATGATCATAAGAATTAAAGTTTGCTGTTTAAGTCTTTTGTTTTTAGAAAGGGGTATGTAAGGGAATGTAGAAATTGGAAAGTGAAAAATTTTATCTAAAATTGCATATGCAGAATTTAATAATTTTTCATCTAAAATTTTCATTCTATTTCGAAACCATTTGAGTGTTTCCAAATTTCGACCCGTTTAGCTTGAAACATTGATATTTTTATAATATTTCGTTACGTCATAGCCACCACAAACTTAGCTATTCAAATATCCATTTTAGATATTTGAAAGTTGGCATTAAGTGATTTATTTTTTAGACGAATTTGTATTGAACTCTAAAGGCAGACAATAGCAGACATTTTTGATTTCCTTACGTTTATGGTTCCTCAAATTGAACAATAGCTGGTAATTAAAAGTTGGAATATTTCGTGCTCTATCTTGGCCTCTAAATTTTAGCAGCGTTTCTTGCAGGAAACTTTTTCAGACTTGTATGTTTTAAAACCTGTATGCGCTTTAACTTGTCGTGTCAAATAGTTCGAGTACTGAGCTGAACGGGTTGCCTTCGCAAAGGATGTGTTAGGAACTCTTTTAAAAATGCCTTTTATTTTTTGGCTTCAGAAACATCATGTGAACCAATGTTTCTACTTGAACCAGGTTTTCTATCAATAGAAAAGATCTCCCGGTATTGTTTATCGATTTGTAGGAAAGGCTAACCAGATATAAACCATATTAAAATGCGATTATTATACGTCAAGTGTTAATTTTTAAGAGCATAAATTAGCCTCGTTTTACAGTGTTATTTTATTTGCAAGTTTGTTGCTTAAATCTTTTGTTTTGCTTAATAAATTCTATAAATCTTTAAATCTTTAAATTATTAAATAACAAAAAAAATCCCTGTAACAACTTTCTTTTATGTAAAACAAGATAATCACTTAAATAGGTTATTTAATAGAGATTAATATTTTGTAATTAAATGAATTAAATACGCTTAATGGAATTAAAATGACAGGGATAAAGCTTAAAATGGTGATATTTTAATTACAAAATATTTATAAAATGCTTATGTTATATTTCAAATAAATTACGTAAGTATTTATAGATAAACAATTAGAAATGCTATATTCGATTATGCCGAATCTTCAATACCCTACACCAAAATGGGTGGTGGAAGTAAATACCATTAGTTTATACACACTGAAA